>JAPMOR010108747.1:204641-222900 GCA_026543865.1 Argiope aurantia | reverse complement strand
AGATAGACAGTAAGAATGACAAATATGAAGATATAATTTAATTTTGGGTTTTTTTTTTTCAAACAGTGAGTTTTTTTTTTCGTATCAGATATCTGGAGATATCTGGATATCGAATTGCTTTAAAATTATAATATTTTCGCATACTGGGAAGTGAAACCAATTCATTCATAACATTTCAACCAACTGGATACATTTCCAATCTGAAAGAAGGCTTTTTTCCCTTTCTGTTTATTTATACCAAAGACTTGTAAAAATTAAGCAGAATCTTCCTTTCTTAATTTTAGTCAATTGAAGAGAGACACTTTAATAAATACTTGTAGTAACAATGAAAACGATTTGAGCTCATTGAAAAGAAGAAAAGGATTGTTGCAAATCATGAACAAAATGTTATTATAAATTCACAACTACGTGAAAAAGTGAATTTTTTTTGCTGAATTATGAAATTTTAAAATTCAATATTCTTAATGTTTGAACAGGTTTCTTTATTAAACCGGTAGAAATTGTTTCTAAGTCTATTCTTTGGGAAGTTACTCTGATTTTCGTACTTGCATTTGCATAAATTTTAAAACTATTTTACATCTTTAGACACTAAATTCTAATCTTTGCTGGAATTTTTTAAACAAAAAACCTCATAAATTAAAATATAATGTATATTGTTTGTTCAAATTTAATATGGTAAATTTTTAATATGTTCTGCAGTTCCTGAACTAGAGAATAAGTAATCTATTCTGTTTCACAATGTGAAAAAAATTGAAAAATTCATGTTATTTATTAGTTGACTTCAATACTCAAAGAATATATAGAAATATCGATTATTTTTTAGCTGAAGATCTAGATAGTGTATTTCTTGAAATATCTACAAAATTTTAAGCAAATTATTTGATAAATTAGAAGATTTTTGCTTTATACTTCTTTTTTAACAAAAAAAAAGGGGGGGTTCCAAATATTAAAAAAAAAAAAAAACTTTTTATCATTTTTCTGGTCTATTTTGGTTTTAGAGTTGTTTATCAATCTTTTTTATGCAAATATTCAAACATCTAATTATTTTCGAGTATTTTTGAAAAAAATAAATCCAGAACATAGTCATATGCCTTAGCATTTTTTTTAAATGCAGGACTATTAAATTGGAATATTTGAAAAGAAGAATATTTTAAAAAGATGCAAAAAAGATTTTTATACTAAAATATTTTTTTATAAAAATGTCACTAAAAGATGTCAAAATCTATCATGTTCACACATTTGATAACTATATTTCAGACTTGTTCTTCTCTGTATTCAGTCAGTAAATGCATAAACATATTGCTTTTTAAAACTGGTTAAGAAATATGTAGCTAACTGGATGAACACTGATTAGCACAACATTTCAAAACTTTCGAATTAAGAAAATACTAATTAATCAGTAAAAAAAAAAATTTTTTTATTGATCTCTAAATTTACGGACAAAATTAAGTAAAAGAAAAGCACGCAAACAATTGTGTTTATTAGCGGTAAACCGAACTTTGTTATTCGATGGTCTCATGTATTTTTCAACAAAGTGAATTAAGATCCTATAACAATGAAAGCCAACAAACTGTAACGCCTCCTCAACAATAAAAAAAAACACCAAGAACAAAAAAAAAGCATTTTATGTTTATATTAGCAGACATATACTTGGAATAAGCATGACGAAACGGAACATTTCATGAATTAGCGTGAAATACAGTAGAACGTCGGTGTTGCCAAAGGTGACGTCACTTCGCTGCTCTTGCAGAATTTTTACTTTGTTATACTGTACAGGTAAAAAAAGAAAAGAATACAGGAAAAAAAATATTCAGGCTAAAATAACATTCGGATGGTAATTAGAACTGAAATGAAGAATTGGGCTCCAACTATTAGACGCTGATTGGTTGAATCTTAGGGTAAAATCCTAGATGGGCCCACCTCTTGGCGACTTATTTAAAATCTCGCCAAGTTGACTACTAATTGAATATTTGTTATTATTTTTCAATTAAAAAACGATACTTGAAGGCCAGAAATAATAATATAATAAAAAATATATATAATAAATAAATAATTATAAAATAAAAAAAATAATAATAAAATAAAAATAATAATAAAATAAAAATAATAAATAAATAAAATAACTATAATAAAAAATAAAAAATAAATTTTAAAAAATTCATCTAGGTTGATTATTTAATAATAAAATAAAAGAAGAAAGAATAATAAAATAAAATAAGAAATAAATAAAAATAAAATAAATAAATATAATAAAAAATAAGATTAAAAAAAACCGTCTAGGTTGCTACATTGACGATGTTATCGCCACTCGTTTGGCGAGAATTCAAAAAGACGCCAAGAGGTGAGCTGTGCTAGGATCCACCCAATCTTAGTTTAGCAGTTTTTACTTTTCTCGCAAACGAATTATAGAGTGTTGTATTATAATAATCAAAGAATTTGAGCTCAAGATTTTGACTAATCTCCAATCGTTAGACCTCCTTAAATTCAAAAACAACAACAACAAAAAAAAAACACATTTTTGGTATTATGACTGTCTGATTGTCCTTCCGTCCGCCTGAATGCCTGTGATAATGATAACTCAAAAACGCTTTGAGTTAAATGAATGACATTTGACATATCGTCTTTGTATTAAGTTTATATATTTCTATCAAATTCATAGCAAAATCTTTCAGAAGAAATCTATCTGTCAGGATAATCGATTATAAGTTAGCGAGGGCACAAAGGAAAGAGAGGTAGATAGATAAAATTCGTGAAGAAGAAAATCTCGAAGTTTTTTTGGGAATTACAATAGTTTCTCTTCGTATATACAGTATATCAGAGTGTTAAAATTTGTTAATAGACTATAAATAAAGAATTCACATATGCAATAGATTTTACCAGACTCTGGAATCTGTTTCTAATAAAATATCTATAGATTTGATAGATTTTTTTACTTTCTTGTGTGCGAAGTATAGGGAAAGTATAATAATCATCTAACAAATTCTAACTCCAGATTTTGATAAATCTTCACGTCAGAACTCTCTGAGATCGAAAAACACATCTTTGGAAAATGTCCGTCAGTTCATCTGTCTGTGACAAAGGTAACTCAAAAACATTTTGAATGAGACGGACTAAATTTGGAAAACAGTTTTTATGCCAAATTTGTAGATTTCTATAAAACTTTGAACAAAATCCGTACAGAGGAGGACTGTCTCTCCGGTTCTTTGAATATAAGTTAATACAATAACTACAAAACGAAGAGAGCTAGATAGATGAAATTCGGTACACAGGTTTAACACATATAATATAGACACCTATCAAATTTTGAACCAAATTATCGGTCAGTCTGTACTTTCAGAAACATACAAACGCGATAACTCAAAAACGCTGATTGAAATATATCAAATTCGGCAGTTATTTTGCGACTATAAATAGAGTTCTGTGTCAAATTTTCGTTTTAAACTGTTGTTAAAAACGCGTGTAAAACACAAATTCGTTCTTCATGTACTGTTAACCATGTGTCAGGGACTAATCTCCAAAAAAAGTCGTCTAAGGATCTCACAATATATTCAGTAATTTTATTAAATTCACCCCATTGCATGCCATACACGGCATTTTCTTTATTAGAAAGTGTGCACGTAAGTTTTGGGGGGATTACTCTCGCTACTTGTCAAATTGATTTTACTACTTTATTTACCTTTGGCGCGAATTTATTATCTCTTTATTCTTATTACTTTACATTCGGAAAAAAAATTAGGCAAGATTATTCAATTTTATTATTTAAAGAAAATCTCACTCATAAATTAATCAATAGATGGCACTGGCACCTCGGAAAAATCCTTTTCTTTATTTCATTGAACATTAAAAAAAAAAAAAAAAAAGAAACTTTTTAGTTCTATGTAGTGTTTATAGATGGCAGCACGGTGGCTGTTTCATTTTTATCGATTGAAATATTCATGATTTTAATGAAAAACAAATAACTGCAAATTCGACCTAGAAACACTCTTCTGTTTACTTCCGCCTTAATCGAGCTAAACCAGTAAGAAACGTGAAACAGAAATTGAAAGTAAAACGCGTAAGAAAGAATCACCTTGTGAATTGCTGTAAAAAGGACAATTTACGGTAAGCAAAGAATTTTATTAAAAAATAAATAAAGAATAAATTAAAGCCCATTTGCAAGAGAATGTGTCATTGCTTTGCCTTGCAATGTATAAGTTATAAAGAAGCATATATTATATGTTCATGAAGTTGTTTTATTTATTTTGGAATTACTAAAAGTACGATAATTTTGATGTCATTCAAAATATTAAAAAAAATTATTTCATGGCAGTTTAATACTTATTATTGCAATGCAATGTTAAAATTCATTAAATGGAACGTTTTATTAAAATTAGAAAAAAAAACCTGTCAATATACTTTTTATATGATGAATTAATTGTAGATGAAATCAAGAGTTCTTGCATTTTTAGTTCGTGCAAAATTTTCATATTAATTTCTCTCTATTCTTTTTTGCAATGAATTAAAAACCTAAATAATATTATTTGCTTATATATTATGTATTATTATTATTATTATTGTAGTTCAGTGTATTCTTCTTTCATTGCAAAGAATGTGCTAAATATTATCCATTGTAAAAAAACCCTTTTTGCATTTTTTTTTCTTTCCTATTTTACTCTACAGAGGGATGATGTACGGTGATAAGAAGAGATATTTTCTTTATTAGGCGAATTTTTCTTTTAGTAATTTTTTTCCGATTATGATATTCATTTTCCTTTTACATCGTAGTGTTTGTTTTAACTAGGATATTAACATAACATTACTATATATCGTTAAGTAAAAAGTAGCCTCCTTCTTTTTTTTTTTTATCTCATCTTTGTTTTACTAGAATCAATCAGTACTTACATATAATTGTCGACTGTATTTGGACGTCTTTTATTTAGTTTAAAGACATTAGCATTCTATTTAGAAAAATAAAACAATCCGTTTTAAAATTTTGTGGAATCTCATTACTTCAAACAATAATCAGTTGATGAGTATAACTGATAAGCAGGGAAAAATTCCTCTCCCATATGATTAAATTTCAGATATCAACTTTAGATGTTGATCAATTGAAGTTATAGCTATATAATTATTTCAACCTTTCATCCCACCAGATGTCAATTTTCTGCCTTATCTCGGTCTAACATTCTCATGGAAATAAAAAGTCTGAGAATTCGTGGCATTTATGATTTTTCCCAAGATCCTTTATCACTTTTATATTCCAATGAGGTCAGTTCCACTAGCATAAGTCCGCTGGCGTGGTGTGGTGTGGAGAGGGGGGTGCCAGCTCAGATGTCGTCCTCGTCATCTGACCACGGTTTAAAATTACGAGGTCCGTCCCAAAATAGCCCTAATGTTGCTTCAAAAGGGACGTTAATATAACTAAACCAAACTAAACTAAATCCACTAGCATAAGAGCCATACTTGATTAGACACACGATTAAAAGATGAAAAAAAAACTTTATTAAAATTTTTTTGAGAAGTAGAGTCCGATTAATAAAACTGCAAAGTAATGTTTTAAAACTAAGTACAAGATAAAAGTGATGACAAAATGAACTAATAAAAACCAATTGCTTTTAAAAAACCAAAAATGCTTTTGTAGATTTATTCTCTCATTAGCGTCCGGTAATGAAGAGTAAAAAAAAAACTCAAACATTGAAGACCGAAATCAGGACATTCAATTAAAACGAGAACAACGGTTATGTTTACTCTAACGGATTACATTATGGGCAACAAAATAAATGTCATACTACTTATAATATTTGGTGAAAAAGTAATTACCTTAAAAAAATTCGATAGCCAGAAACAACTTATTAGCACGGAATGCCCAACAGTATTTTATGATGTATTCCAGATATTGTCTGGTATTCAATATATTGGAAAGCATTGTGGAAATATTGGCAATATCTTGTTCTATTAAAGAAAGAATTGTGTGAAGTTACAGCTAAGAGATTTTAGCTTTCTCATATATGTAGTGTAAATTGAGAAAGTATTATAATTATCAGAAAACTGGAACATTAGATTTTGACGAATCTTCACATTTCGGTCTACCTGAATTCTAAAAAAAATACATTCTAAGAATCATGTCAGTCTGTTTGTGAATACAATAATTAAAAAACTTTTTGAGCTAGATAAGTGAAATTTGGTATATGGTCTCCACATTAAATTTATATATTTCTGTCAAATTTGGAACGAAATCTATTGAGTGAAGTCTGACTGAGACCAAGTGAGCATGATGACTGGAAAACATAAGAAGCTAGATAAGTAAAATTTGGTATACAAGATAAGCATCTAAATTGTAGATTGGTATATCAAATTTAGAACCATATCCATCAATTGATTGATCGTCTGTGGGCTTGTGCTTTCGCAACTTGTAAACGCAGTAATTCAAAAACGAAATAACTTAAACAAATAAAATTTATTTTGAGATCTTGTGACTATAATTATAACTTTATGTTAAATTTCGATTTCAGTCGACCAAAAAAAAGGCGTACAAAATATACATTCGATTTTCCAGTATTTAATTTTTTATTGTATACCAGTTATAGATATTTAGGTGGTGAAAATCGATATTTGGCAACCATAGTTCAGCAAAAACATGCAATTAATACACAAATACCGGTTTCTAGTTACGTGACATGCGCAGAATGCTTATAATATGACCGTATGCCATATGTATCGATTATTATTTCAATGCAGTATTTACATATGATATCATAAGCTATCGTGCAATACAATAATTATGCATCAGATAAGAGAATATTGATTTATTTTCGTGTGCGTGCCATTGGTATAAACAAATATTACATTTTTCACGAATCCAGATGGATAATCATTCTGATCTCAGTGCACGTGACGATTCGCGCACGTGTATAAACCAAAAGCTACATCTGTTTTTACCTTCTGACAGGTGTGTATCGAAGATCGATGTATTTGTCATTTCTGCCATTAGCCGTTTAAGTCGTAAGAATAATTTGATTTTTTAATAAATAAATTTTAAAGCACACACACACACATATATGGATGTTTTATCACATTTCTATTTTTGAAAAAATATTTTTTTTCTTTTATATTGATGAAATTTGATAAGTATTTTATTTAGGACATGAATGGGGTTACTTTTGAATTTTCAAAATCCAAAGGTTTTAATTAAAGTACTAGTTAATTCAAATTTTGATGTTTTTGATAATTTTTAGCTATATATTCCGAAATAACTGTCACACAAAAATGATTTATTTTACTATCCTACGGCTCGAAATGATATTTGTAAATGGTGTTAATTTTATTTTCAGACAATTTTTTTCCTCAATTTTAATATTTTAAAAATTTAATTCGATGCACAATCATTAATAATTTACGTATTATTCTGATGTGTTTTAATTTTTTTCATTATTCTATCAAACCATTCGATTTTAAAATTTTCAGAATGTTAAATTTAATATTAAAAATTCCTTTTTTAAGACATTTTAATTAATCAACTATTTAGGTTTTCCGCTTTCGCATTTACAGTGGCTCCCAAAAGTGTTCGTACACTAAAGAAATTTGCAGAAATTGGGTTCTATATTTCTTAATAAAGCATTTTATTAGTTGGTTTTTTTTAGTTAGCATCTTTAAATAGTTCTTAATAAAACTAAACAAATATTTTTATAAAAAATCAAGTAGTATTGTTTTAAAAAATAAATAAATAAAAAATGTCACAAAATTAGAACACAAAAGTCTTCGTACATCCAAATATTATTTATTTAAATTCATCATAAAAATATCTTTTTCGGTTTATTTTTCTTCTAATTGAAAAATACACTAAAATCGTTTGATTTCAGTATTTAATATCACAATTATTTATTCTATTTACTTTATTCTTAGATATGACGCGCATTCGTAAAGAAACGAGTTTAGACGTATAAAAATTAATTATATTTCATTTTAAAACTGGAAAATCAATTAGAGGCATTGCAACTATAACTAATCTACCTTATTCAACGGTGCAAAGCATAATAAAACGTTACAGAGTGGGAAAAAAGATTGCAAACAAGACTCGTAATGGTCGCCCTCAAATTCTGTCAGCTAGAAGTCAAAGAAATATTGTGAGTAAATTTCTAAAAAATCCACGTCTGAGTGCAATAAAGTTTACTTCACAATATAATGAATCAAATGGAACTTCTATTTCCTGTGAAACTATTCGTAGAATTCTTCGGCATGCTGGTAGACATGGCCGCTCTGCACGAAGAAAATTCTTTGTAAGTCAGAAGAACAGAATTGCTAGGCTTAAATTTGCCAAATCTGTGATAAACCAGCCAGAGAGCTATTGGAATCGTGTCTTATTTGCAGATGAAAGTAAGTTTAACATGTATGGGTCGGTTGGGAGAATCATTGTATGGAGGAAAAAAAATAATAAATAAAAAACGAAGAACTTAATCCCAAGAATTTAGTTGGAACAGTAAAACATGGCGGTGGAGGTGTCATGGTTTGGGGGTGTATGTCGGCGGCTGGAGTAGGCAATTTAGTATTCATTGATGGTATAATGAATCATAGAGTTTATATAAATATTCTCAATAATAATTTAAAAGTGTCAGCATAAAAATTGGGTATTTTAAACAACTTTGTGTATTACCAAGACAACGATCCTAAGCACACGGCCATGAATGTTCGTCTTTTTTGCCTCTATCATTGCCCTCAAACCCTTAAAACACCAGCTCAATCACCGGATTTAAACCCTATAGAACATATTTGGAAAGAATTAGAGGTGCGAATAAGAAGTCACGACATTAAATCGAAAATTCAACTGAAAGCAGTAATGATCGAAGAATGGAACAAGATCCGTGCAGAAGTAACCGACCGTTTAGTTAAATCTATGCCCAAACGTTTAAAAGCTGTTATAAAGAATAAAGGATATCCTACTAAATACGAAACATTTATAAAAAATTTAGAAAATTTCATATTTAGTGATGTTTTTGTAAAGTGTATGATCACTTTTGTGTCCTATTTTTGTGCAATTTTATTTATTGTCATTTTTTAAAAAATAATTTGCATCGTAATTAAAATTTATTATTCACTGTTTTATTAAGAACTGTAAAAATATGCTATGAAAAAATTTTCATGTAAAAATAAGAATATATAATAGTAAATAATGAGGTTTTTAATTGATTTTTGTTGGTGTACGAACATTTTTGGGAGCCACTGTATTTCGTAAGATATTCATTTTTTAATATACACGTGGAGTCATTTGTAGTAGATTAATTCCAATAAATTCATATTTTTCAAACAAAATATTGAAATTTTAATTAAATGGTATCTGTATCAACAGTTTCATAGCCAGGGAAACCAACATACCTTTTGAACAAGCTGGCCGCCAAAGGTTCATTTCAAATATAAATGAAGTGTTCCATTTCCTGCAGTACAGGCGAAGGGTATCGCGTTACCGACAAGTAGAGCACTTTTTTTTCAGTCCAGTTGAAATAATAGATAAAATAGAATAATAATCCGAATAGATCGTGATTACAATTCAAAACTTTTGTGCCAATTTGAAAAGCCAATTATTGGTAATTCCTTCACCACATCGTATATTGATCAACAGCTTCCTTGTGATCTCAAATTATCTATCAATTATATAATAGTTACTGTAAATTGAATTAAAATATAAAATTAAATTATTCCGAAAATATTGTAAATAAATTTCAATCCTCATGGCTATTGAAACTTTACTCAGTTATTTAACTTTCCTATTTCCGTTCTGGTTGATAGCGGTTTTATACTACAGAAAAGTTATTCAGTTTCCTTTATGAAGCTAATATAATTTAATTACTGCAAAAAAATCTGTTCTTTTTTTTATGAATTTATAAAAACATGGCTGTTTATTTTCCAAATTTTCTTTTCTTTATTTCAAAGCAGCTTAGTAAATGTAATATAAATAATGTGACAAAAACAGTTTGTTTTGAACACAGAAATGACATAAGAACAAGTCTTTTCTATCATTATTTATTAAATAATTAGTTGTATTTTCCTGATTTCTTCTGCTTTTATCAGAATGCGAAAACGTATTACTTGTAACAATAAATAAATAAAAAAAAATTTAATTATGTATTTATTTTTCTTATTTAAAATCTACTTTACATTTGCAAACGATTTTTTTCTCTCGTTTCTTTATAAACAACAATGTAAGCCTGATGACACGAATGGACGTTTCTGAAATACTTTTTCATGAGAATGATTTTTCAAACATTTATTTATTTTTATTAATAAATATTTGAAACGTGTTTTTCAGTTGCGATGATTTCAATATTCTTTGGAATATTGAAAACAGTATTTTTGCTTCTGGAATTTTAAATAGCTTTTCAGAATAGCTAACAAATGTTTTTATATAATATTGTCACGTACTATAGAAGCACTTTATAAAAAGTAATAATCTTCAGATTAAAAGAACTAATTTAACAGTAGCTAAGATCCAAAATTAAATCGGAGCAGAGTACTTTAAACAAATAAAATGAGCATTAATTATTCCTATTATTCTATTACTCTTTCTTTCAGAATTGAGGGACAAAAAAATTCTAAATTTCAATTATTTTGATCTTAAATACACAAATTGCACAATTTTCCGTCAAATATTCTTTTAAATAACTATTTGTGTAAAGAAATTGAATTCAGTAATTTGGGAACTAATAATAAAGATAAAAATTATAAATAAAAAAAAACCTCCCGAATAAATGACTCGTTAAATTTAATGCAAAACTGATCAGCAAACGATAAAAATTCCATCAGATTGCAACTCTTAATTGATCTGGCTATTTTTAATGAAATATTATTTATTGGTTGGATATTATTCTGAAATTGTGACACGAATATTATGCAAAAGGATGCAAAAACCATTCCAAACTTTCTGTAAAGCAGATCTTTGGACCTTCATTTGTGAAACTTGATTGGGTTGCCAAACTTAATTTCACATGATATTGCTTGGAAATTAATAAAAAGCTTGGCGCTTTTTTTTAAACAGCTTCGAAACATATTATTGCTGAAAAGCTTTTTTTGAAACACTTTATGGTTCAAAAATTTGATGTTTATTCATATCAGTTTTATTGCTTCATTTCTTCTTCTAACTTTGCTAAATTTTCCAAAATATTTTAAAGTATATTTTACATTAAAGTTGTTTATCATTGTATTATTTTAATCGCATGAAACAGACAGTGTCTCACAAAAGTGATGGGACATTTGTGCTTTACAAAAGGAAACTATAATAAAATAAATTAAAAAAACATGTACAAATTTTTTGTGGGTGTGTTTCATACTTAAATTTAGTAAAAATTATTACATAATATACATTTTGTCAAAATATTAAAATATTAATTTAATAAAAATACAATTGTTTAGAACGGAGCAAAAAATAGCTCACATAAGTGATGGGACACCATTAGATATGCAACAAAAATCGTCTGAAATAAGCAATAAAAATATTTTTGGTGGTTTTATTTTTACTCAAAAGCAATTGGCAATAATTTATAAAATCGTCTACAGTATTTCTCTCCAGTTTGTTTTGGAATTTTTGTGTTTTTTAGCTTTGTGCAGCCATGAATGCTAAATGAAAAGAAACTTCGCTTGAAATTCGAAAATTAGTTATTAATTTGCATATTGAACGTGGAAAATCTAGTTGAAAAACTGCTGAAACTGTTAACTTAAGTCATTCAACAGTTTTCAATATCATTAAACGATATAAAAAGATTCATATTATTCAGGATAAAAGAAGACCTGGCCGACCATCAAAGCTATCCAATGGAATAAAGCGAATTATCGTTCGAAATATTAAAAAAAATCCAAGAAAAAGTGCTCCTAAAGTTGCTGCTGATTTACAAGCATTATATGGAATAATTGTTAATCCTGAGACTATTAGAAGGGCAATTCGATCTGCTGGATATAACGGTAGAGTAGCCAGGAAAAAATTCTTCGTAAGTGAAAAGAACAGAAAACTCAGACTAGCTTTCGCAAAATCCAACATAAATAAGAATTCTGATTACTAGAATAAAGTTATATTTGCTGATGAGAGTAAATTTAATATATTTGGTTCTGACGGTAGAATCTTGGTGTGAAGAAAACCCAGAGAAGAATTTCGCAAACAGAACTTGGTGCCAACAGTAAAACATGGTGGAGGAGAAGTTATGGTATGGGGGTGTATGTCGTCCGCTGGAGTTGGTAATCTTGTTTTTATTGACAGTATAATGGATCAGTACAAGTATATTGACATTTTAAAGCAAAATTTGAAATCTTCAGCACGAAAATTGAACCTTTATAACGATTTTAAATTCTACCAGGACAATGACCCCAAGCACACTGCTTTGAACGTTAGACTCTGGCTGCTGTATAACTGTCCTGAAATAATACAAACACTACCACAATCTCCAGACTTAAATCCCATAGAGAATATTTGGCAAGAATTGGAATCAAGAATTCGCAAACACACCATTTCTTCAAAACAACAATTAAAATCGGTGCTTCAAGAAGAATGGGGTAAAATCACTGCAGAAATCACAAAAAAATTAGTCGAATCCATCCCAAGAAGATTAAATCATGTTTTAAAAGTAAAAGGAAATCCAACAAAATATTAAAACCTTTTAAAAAGTAAAATTTTTGGATAAATATTTGATGGAAAAGTAAGTGTCCCATCACTTATGTGAGCCATTTTTTGCTCCGTTCTAAATAATTGTATTTTTATTAAATTAATATTTTAATATTTTGACAAAATGTATGTTATGTAATAATTGTTACTAACTTTAAATATGAAACACACCCACAAAAAATTTATACATGTTTTTATAATTTATTTTATTACAGTTTCCTTTTGTAAAGTACAAGTGTCCCATCACTTTTGTGAGACACTGTATTTATTTGATTTAATCGCTTAATTAGAAATAAAATTGTGGAAAGTATATAATTCCACTCGCTTTTTTCCCGCCATTTTATATAAAGAAAGAAAAAACTATTTGTTCTCTATTTGTAATTTTTAATATGTTTAGTCATATCAATTTTATATTCTTTCATTTCTTCTAATTTTTCTGAATTTCCCGAAATATTTGTAAGTATATTTTACATCAATATCACTTACTATTTTATTTTTTTTGATCGCATGAATCATATTTAGTTAATTAACTCGCTCGATTGGAAATAAAATTCTAAAAAGAGAGATTAAAAGAATTCATAATTATTTTTCACTCGCCATTTTATATAAAGGGAAAATTATTTGTTTCTATTTGCTTTTATTTTTAATTTTTAATATGTTTAGTGGTATGAGTTTCATATCATTGTATTTTTCCTGATTTTTATAAATTTCCCAAAATATTTGTAAGTATATTTTACATCAATTTCATTTACTATTTTATTATTTTAATCACATGCATCAGACTTATTTAATTGACTCATTTGATTAGAAATAAAATTTTGGAAAGAAATTTAAAAGAATTCAAACTTGCTTTTCCCCCGCCAATTTTATATGAAGAAAAAAGTATTTGTTTCTACTTGTTTCAATTTTAGTTTTCAATCTTTATACAATGTCTTTCAAATTCATTTAAATAGACAAAAATTAACTTTTAATTAACAGAAATATTGAATTATTTTATATTAATTATCCTATGGTTGAAATTTAAAAGAAATGTATTTCGAACGAAATAATTGTTCTAATCATATAAAAATAAAATTTAGCAAATACGTAAATAAATATGTTACAATAAAATGCGATTGAATAAAAATTCGAATTAATCATCGCCTTTAATCCCATTAAATTGAAACAAGCTACCTCTGTGTAGTAGCAGAAAATGGGAACATACCAGTAGATTAATTGCATTTTTTTTTCTTCCCACATAAAATGAGACATACTTGTTCCACTATCACAATTTCTTCGTCAGAGGCTTGCTTGCTTCAATGAAGGACTTTCACCAGGAAGTATCTATCACCTACTTTCAAAATAAATAAAAATTTAAAACACTTTCGAAACGGATATAACTGTGAGCTAATTTGTTCGTTAAATAAATTTGAATTTTTTACTTTCGCTTCTATGAAGTAAAAGCAAAGAAATCTCTGTTATTGTCAAAATCACGATAAATTCCACTTATGGGGAAAAGTTTAAAAAAAAACATATGAAAGACGCTTATTTTATTATCTTCAACATACAATGATTCTAAAAAGAAAAACAAATGTATTGATTTTAAAAAAATAGTTTGAATTTGTCATTCTGTGTATTGAAGATGTTAAAAATATTATTATTATTGTTATTTTCTACGTTTATTTATTAATTTATGACTAAACGTCAATAAATAATTAACATAATAATAAAATTAAATTGAATCCTAATTTTATAAAGAATGAGGATATGATTTATATTGATATATTCAAGGGATTTAATAGCTTCTTCTTTTGACAAATGGCAACTGGGGAAACTTGTTTGTTTACAGACAAAATGGCGCCATGCCATGAAAAAATATTGCACGTCTTCTGGTTGTAGAAAATATGCTGCTTATAAAATGCAATTCCGATATAATTAAATGAACTCCTCGAATGGAATACTCATATTATAGATTGCTAAAACAATTCTCTTCTGTTTTACATGTAAAAGGCGAGGTTAGCCAAACGTCCTTAAAGCAAATGCTTCCGCTGTAACTCAGTCTCAAAAAAATGAATGTTACTAAGTATATTTTTCTTTTCCTTCCCATCAAGACAGGGCCTTACTGTCATTGGGTTGAGCATTTAATTACTTACCTGGATAAAACATTCCCAACTAGCTGACTGGTAGAAATGGATCACTTTGATGGACTCTACATTTTCCTGATCTCACACCACTCGACTTCTTTTGCTGGAGTATGCTTGAAAAAGCGAGATTACATTGCAGACGTTCGCAGATTCGAAAAGAATTAAGAAATTGAGTGAAAACGTATGCAAACAAACGTTTAGAAAGAAATAAAAGACAGCCTTGATATTCTACAAGCAACGAATGATATTCATGTCAAAGTGTAATAATACATTTTTTTTAAATTTTTAAATAAAATTCTGAGAGTCTCTTCAACTATCTCTTAATATGTATTAATTATATCATTACACAGCAAAAATTTAAGGACGCAGATTGTTTTAATGGTGTATAACTGGAAGATCGGGTTTATGTTGCAGAGCTTCACAGTTTTAGAAAATTAAGAAATCGAACTAAAACGGTTACAGATACTGTGACTACACAAATGCTTATTAATGTTTGGAGAGAAATAATAACAACAAACAATATTTACGTTAAAGTTTAATAATATAAAAATAATTTTTAAATAAAATTTAGTAAGAATTTTTTCTTGTCTCTTATTTTGTAATTTTTTTAGTAAATCTTTATCTAGCGAATAATTTATGAACATACTTATATTTAATTTCGTTTTAATCATCATGTCTACGATTAAAAATTATTTTTTAATAATATGGTATTTAGAAGAAAAAAGCTTGAAAATACAATTCAAAACACTGAACAGATAAAGTTTTGAATTATAAAATTATATATTCCACTAGTTAAAGTTCTGTTAGTTGTTATTTTTTGTTATTAAATAAATATCTGTAAGGTAAATATTCATGCCTAAAAGAGGACAGTACAAAAGTATGATTTATGCATTAAATCTTTCCTGTCATTTGTTACAATGTACACGTACAGTGCTCCTCTTTAATTTGTTACAATGTATTCATCAAAATTATGAAGCAGAATTTTTTGAAGATTAGGCCACTTTTTCTAATTATTTTCTGTGTTGAAGAATGCTACAACTTCTAATAGATCAAAACTGCGGTAAGATTCGTTTGAAAAACAAATTGTTAATTTTAGTAAGGTTTTTTCACTGATTCATTTTCAGTATTCATTAAGTGCGAGTTCAGTGCAGTTCTTTATTGTCCTACCAATTCACTACTTTAAAAAATAACATATTTTTTGAAAAGTACATTTGCACCTCTGTGATATGTGATTCTTCGCGCTGTGTGGAGAAATGTCACACATGTGGGTTTAAGCTCAAATTTTGTAAACTATGAGTAAAAGAACTTTTTTTTTTGAATTTGTATGTAAATAGTAATCTTATATTATCTGAAATTCCAATATTTTACTAAAATTAAAAACGAATTATTAAAATAATGTACATTATTAAGCAAATTTAAGATAATAAATCTAAAACTCGCCCAACTTTCCTACTGCAACAATCTTTATAATTTCCACTAGAGAAAATTTATATAAATTCACTGCCATCTTTTTTTAATTTTCAACCTTATATTCTTGCTGCAATGGAAGCGCAAATCGCTGTAACGGGTTTTATATTTCTCCAAATTCCAAGGCGCAAAACTATTTCATTCTTTTTACTTTCATTTGTACAGAGAAAGTGCAGTAATTGTCAAAAAATTTAAACTCGAGATAGTGACGAATTACCTTATTTCTAAAAACACATTTTTATTAAATGTCCGTTTGTCTGTGACAAAGATGACACAAAAACTCTTTGAGCTAGACGAATGAAAATTGGTACACAATTTTTACTCCAAATTTGTAGATTTCTATCACATTTTGTGTAAAACCTGTTCTGAGGATTCCCAGTTCTTTGAATACAAGTTAACACGATAAGCACAAAAAGAAGAGAGCTAGATGGATGAAATGCGGCACACGCATTTAACACCTTTCAAAATGTGAGCCAAATGCAACGACGGGTCGACTGTCTGTCGGTTTGTATTTTCAAAACCATGTAAACGCGATAATTCAAAAGCACAAAGACTTATATCAAATTTGGTATGGAAGTTTTTGACTACAAGCGCAGCTTTGTGTCAAATCTTTGTTTCAATCTTTTGAGAAGAGCATATGTAAAGCACCAATTAGATTTTCGGATAGTATTAACTGCATGCTAGGGATTTATCGCCAAATAACTCGCCAAGGATAATACGATAGATTCCTGAAAAATGCTAAATTAACACTAAAAATTAACATTTTGTAATTATTGTTGGGTAATGGCATGCAAGGCGTTCTCTGTCACGGCAATTTCATTAAAGAATATGCGAGAAAGTTTTGGGGTGACCACCCCCACTGGTTGCCCCAATACTTTGCGCTGTTGTTATTTAGTTTCGTGTAGATACATTTTTCAATTAATTTGTACTTTTCAAAAATTGCTTGTAAATTTCTGAAACAGTTTTTGATACCTTATTTAAAAACGTCGATGCAATTTATGCTTTTCAGGGTTTTTTTTTTAAAATTGATATAAGCATATTGCGTTTAAGAAATAACATCAATCTATCCTAAACGGCTATTTTTGTCGAATTATTGCCATCAGTTTGTGTAAGTTAGCTTCAGAAAAAAAAATCGGTTTCTTTCTAAATCGATTTTTTCTCGAAAAATTAGATTGTCGAAATATATCTCGTATAAGGGGAATTCAGATTTTGTAAAAAATTTTCCTATTTCCGTAGGTTTTTGGCTTTCCTATAAAACAGCTTCAATAGCTGCTTAGTTTGAGCCTGATACCCCAAGATCCCTTCGTATATAATTTCGAAGAAACTGTAAAAAAATATATATATGAATAAAATGAAAGACTTTTGTTGCGAATTTATTTATTCACTGAATATTCTTATTCAGCTCTTATATTGACTTTATTTATTCAGCAGGTGTTGTTTCGGTTAAAATTCTCTAAATTAACTAAAAACATTTCCTTTTATATTGCATTTGCAGATGGAAGTTATTTTTATTGCATACAAAAAGAGACTTATTTTAAAAGCTGGAGGTAGAAAATTGTAAAAAATATATAGGTTTCCTTCAATAAAACAGAAAAATTATAGATGCAGATGCTATAATAAAACAGAAAAATTATAGATGCAGATGCTATAATAAAACAGAAAAATTATAGATGCAGATGCTATAATAAAACAGAAAAATTATAAAGTACAACACATATCTCTTCCACCAGGTAAAAAGTAGTCAAAGACCATTTCACACGTTTTTTTTTTTTTTTTTTTTTGCCGAAAATAATTGTACGCGGTCCATTGCGTTGTATTACCCCATTCGCCTCTAAATGTTGAGTTATTTAGAATTTAAGAAAAGAATTTAAACGGCGTCGCAAAATAAAACAAAGAAGAAAAACTTGAAAAAAATAGTACAAAAAAAATCAAAATGAAAAAATTATGCAAACGATTAGAAAGGTCGAAGCAATACAAAAATAAAATTAAAATCTTAAAAATATGTTAATAAATAGAATTAAAATTGAAATCTTAAAAATACGTTAATAAA
>JAPMOR010108747.1:186971-204631 GCA_026543865.1 Argiope aurantia | reverse complement strand
AAATACGTTAATAAATAGAATTAAAATTGAAATCTTAAAAATACGTTGAGTAAAGTTAAATATTATTGAAATAGAATTCATTCTTATACTTTTCAAAATAAATTACGTATTAACGAACTTCATCAAACATTGAACCATTCGTGAAAGCTCTTACTGGTAAATTTATTTTCATATCCAAATAATAATAATAATATTCTTCCAGAACATTTTTATATTTGTTTCATTGAATGTGTTTTCGTTATCGTTTGCTACTAAAATCTCTACTCTCAGTGAAAATTATTCCTTTGAGTAATAAATGATAAAATAATTGAATTGTTACCTTGAAAATGTTTTTTTATCGTTTGATTGACAGTGATATTTCATTAAATAATGATATTCATTTAGTTTTTTTTTTAAATATTTATAAAACAAAAAATCGTATTTGAATACCATTTCGAATCCTATGAAAAAGAATTGGTTATTAAATGTAGAAATATGAGCTATCAATAAATAATTTAATTAATTGGGTGCAGATTGTTGTTTATATTGTAACTTAGAATATTTAATCATTTCTTATCTTTTATATTTTCTTGTGTTTCATTAACAGCAGAAAAACAATTAAAAAAGTGTTTTATAAGAAAAATTAATTGAGGCTACAAGCTAGATAGTCAATAAAACTATTTCCTTTATTTGTACCTATTAATTCCAGAAGACCTAAAACCTTTTTGGGTGCAATGGAGGTGAAAGCCGATGCTTAGAAAGTTTCTCTTAGGAACACCACAAATGGTTTTCCCTGTGACCGTAACATCGAGGTTTCCGTCGAGGAAGGGAAATCATTTTTACCGTTCGTTTTCTTATGGGAAAGTAGACACGGTTTAGGATTCTGTTAACTGCGCTTCCTGTTGAACATTTGTGTACAAGAACACGAACAATTTCCCTCCTCATTCTATTCTATTCGCAGGAATTCGTGCTTCACTGGAGCAAAGAATGCGTTCGCGCGCATCAGATGTAAAATCGTCTGCTCATCTTAGCGGGAAGTGAAGTGACATTAAGCTACAAGAAGTTTATTAAGTAATTCGGTCCCGCTTTTGCAGTAATCGTCGCAATCCTTTCATTTTACAGTAAACACTTTTTTAAAAATGAAATTGATAAAGATGGGAAACATCAGATTACTTTTTAAATGCTCGATCGACTGCAAGTAGTTGTTTTGTTTTATACAGCTTAGTTTAAACGTTTCAGGCAGGGATAAACCTTTTTCTAAATACGTATTTTTTATTTTCTAAATATATTTGCAAACACGTTATTATCGGCGTTTTTTAAAGCATTGTTTGTCGAAAGTTAGTAACATCACAATTATTTTTTAAATATAAGTTCGAATAAAGTTAACACAATAATTACAAAACGAAGGGAGCTAGGTAAGTAAAATTCGGCACACAGATTTTACCTATTTAAGCTCTCTTCGATTTGTAATTATCGTGCTGGATTATGGTGTAGATATCTTTCGTGTTGTAATATGGAAATAAATATATATGGTATAGATATCTCTCAAATTTTTAGCCAAATCGAACAGCGAGTTGATTGTCTGTCGGTCTATACTTTCAAAAACAATTAAATGCTGTAATTCAAAAACGTAATGACTTAAATATATCAAATTTGATATGGAGTTTTGGTGCTGGAAGTGCAGTTTTGGTTCAATCTTTATTTCAATCGGTTGAGAAAATGTGTTTAAAACACAAATTCGGTTTTTAGATACTATTAACAGCATGCCAGGGATTGATCGCCAAATAACTCGCCAAGGATGACATGATAGATTCAATAAAAATTCTAAATTCACACCAAAAGTTAGTATCTCGTAACTATTGTACGCCAATGCTATGTAAAGTGTTCTGTGGCGTGATATGTTTATTAGAGAATATGCGAGAAAATTTTGGGGAAACCACTTTCTCTGGTTAATTTAGTTTATTCATAGCGAAACTAATAATGGTTCATAAAACATTTAAAGCGTATTTTTTTAACAGAATTTAAGCAAACAATTCTTAATTTTTTTTAAAGTTTTCTGGTGAAATTAAAATTTTCATCGATTGCAAGTAATGGTTATTTGCCGAAATCTCAATTACTTTTTTTCGGGCTCAATAATTTATTACACTAGAATTCATTTTATTGAAGTAAGGAATGAATACTAAGCTGATTAAAATTTTATGCATTTCTTTTTTGTACTCTTCCTTCAATTCCCTCGGAAATTATTGCAACTGTTAAAATATAAGAAAGAAATTAATACAAGAAATCATAGTTTATGTGCTTTTCAGCTATGTATCGTCTCATAACAGTCTTTAATATGTCCGTAACCACTGTAATGATAGAGTACTTCATTTATATGGTTCAAAGTTTCGGTTATACGTCATTTTCCTTACTCGTTTCGAAAGCATGGAGTAAATATAATACCGGTATCATGATTTTAGAATTCTTCACAATTTATATACCAACCGAAAATATTATTTGGTGCTAATTTAAACGACTACGAAGAAGAATGGGAAGAAGTTATTTTATTTTCCTCCAAAGAAGCATTAAATTCCAAAGAAGAAGAAAATCGAACTAATTTTGTTTGTTAATATAACAGAAAAATCAATAAACTTAATTCGATTCTTAAAACTGTATTTTATATTCATAATCAGCATGTTAGACAAGAGTTAAAGATATATTTAATTAAGTATTTATCATTAAAGCATGAAAATAAAGCATCCTTTATAATAAAAAATTGTACCAGCCGCCTTCAGCAACTCACTGTTCGTCAACAATTGTTTAATATTGTTAATCTGGATATGTGAATAAAATTGAATGAATTGAATATCAAAACAAAAGAAAATATTATTTTAAATTAGACTTGGAAAAAAGAACTCTAAGCAATCTGATTGAATAAGAATGTTTTAGAAATTGGCGAAATCAGTGCAATAGCCAAGGCTGGGAACTCTGCCAAAGTTTTATTTTCTGATCTCTCCCGAAATTTCAAGATGGTGGGGAGAAAGGAGGTAACACTGAGGACATATCATGGGATTTATATGATACAGATCGATATAGAGGTTATAGCTGGGAAATTCTGTCATGGTATTTTTCCCATAGAGATTGTACAATTAAATAGAGATTCCATTCGAAAATGGATATTGGAGGATGGAAATTTGATCACTGATGACACACTCCTGCAAAAAGGGATTGCACAAGCGAGTGTGTGTGTGTGTTTCATCTTCATATGAGCTAACGTTAGACTTCTGCCATCTGATGGTAAGGGTTCTTTACCCTCTGAAGCTACTGCACCGCTCTTTTCCCTGATCTCTTGGACTTTGTTTGAAATGGTGTTCAATCCAAGGGAGATAAGAAGCAACAACAACAAAAATATTTTTAAGTATCCAATCTACAGCCCCCATTCAAAAATGTGAAATCCAGTCATGTGAGAAAAATTATAGTAGAAATGTGAAATGGTGTGAAATATGAACCGTGGTAGAAATGAATGGACTCAAATAGTTGCCTAATCAGAAATCTATTACTGTACTTGCGTGAGAATATCTGAGAGGGTCAAAATGAAAAATACATTTTCACGAGACACTCTCCCACCGTTTGATCTAAAATTTTTACCACAAGTTACAGATCACGCCAACCCCTTCACACACATATATATATATAAAAAATCATGTTGTGGAATGTCTCTGAACAATATAACGATACATATTGTTCGATAACGTATATCATCTTAAAAACTTTGTCGTCTGATTTTAGGAAAAGGAAATCGACTGCGCGAAAATTTCCCTTTCAAAATAATCATGACGTTAAAAGCAGACGATTTTTTTTTCCACTACAGGAAATATTTCTCATAAACACCACATTTGTAAGAAGATGCAATGAGTGCATGCGCGTGACGTAAATATTATCACCTATTTAGATTAACTGATATTTCCGAAAAAAAAAAGGATGTCATGGAATTCTTAATCGTTTTCTCTTTCGTTATTCAAGAATTTAAAATGTCGTCAGAATTTTTTTCCTCACTTTGTTTTAATAATAAGCAATTTCTACATATCGCGTGGTGGCAATAACAGCGGTATGTAAATAGGGTAGTTGGCGTATATTAGATCCGCTTTCGCAAGTAGTAAAATTTCCAAAAGTTTCTGATAGGAAATGAAGATATTCAAAACATTTGAACTCGGGATTTTGACGAATCTCCACGTTTTAGACTTACCGGAGTTCGAAAAAGACATTTCTGGAGAACGTCCGTCTGTCTGTCTGTGACAAAGATAGTAAAAAGAAGGCTTTGAGCAAGATGGTTGAAATGGTATACAGTCTTTACACCACATTTTCAATTTTTAAAAAAAAATCAAATTTTGAGTTAAAGTTGTTCAGAGGAAGTCCGTTTGTCCGTCTGTTCGAATATATTGTTACGAAATTTCTGCCGGGATTCGTTTGGATAGTGGAAGTGATATGGTGTGTAGAACGCTCAATCAGCAGACGGCAGTAGAAAATAAAACAACGACGTTTATTTACACGAAGACACACAGGACAGCACAAAAGCGACAATTATATACAGCACAGAAGACGATTATCTTCTCCCGAGACGTGTAGCATACAACAGCACACACAGCAGCATACAACCAGAATCTACTGCAGACAGTAGCGCACAGCTCAGTTCAGCACTAGCTTGACTCCGTCGCTTCCGACTACTCTGTCTTCTACTTCTCCGACTCTGACTCGGATTACTGACTTCTACCTTTTTTTTGGCAGCTGCGGCTGCTTCCTTTTATAGGTCTGGGGAGGCGGGGCTAGAAGCCTCTCAACCATTCAGGAACGTTCGAGGCGTACCTCGGTTCCTACTGGACGGATCGGGAAAATTCTCGAAGTTTCGGGTATAATCTATTTTGGCGCCAAGTCGCCAAATGGTCGCCAAGTTTGTCGCCAAGCTCTGGGACCACCGACGCGTCACACGGATTCCGTCCATTCAGATGACTGTAAAACTTTCTTTTTGTTGATGGAACAAACTATGCTGGGAAGCCGAATTGCAGGTTTGTAACAATATGTTAACACGATAATCACAAAATGAAGAGATCTGTACAAAGCTTCTGTACACCGATTTCACATTTATTTTGTAGACATTTGTCGAAGTTTAAGCCAAAACCAACTGACTGTCTATCAGTCTGTACTTTCAGAAGCATGTAAATGTGATAATTCAAAAACGCAATGACTGAAATATATCCAATTAGGTATGAGATTTTTTTTTATCACAATTGCAGTTTTGTGTCAAATCTTTATTTCAATCGAGTAAGAAAAAGTGTCTGAGGCAAAGTAGATTTTCGGATACTATTAACCACATGCCGTGAATTAATCGCCTAAAAACTCGCCAAGAATGATGCGATAGATTCAATAAAATTATAGTATTATAGAACAAAAGGCAGCAATTTGTCGATTGATATTTGTTGCATCGCCTTTAAAGATAGACGCTTTCGACAGCATTGCATTTCAACCACCAATTTTCTGATAATGAAAATCCTATTTCAAAGTTTTTTTCCTTAAACATTTTCATTCTTCGTAATTAGCAAATTTTCTTTAATCATGTTAGTGAACTCAAAAGACTAATTATGAAGAGACAGTTTCAACCATAGGACATTTTTTGCTCAGTTGATTCGCCATTTTGTAAAAATCAACAAATTTAAAATTTTTGTCACATTAGAATTAAATTTATTTTTGAATGATAATATAAAATTAAAAGATGTCTGTTAGCAGATATTTATGAAATTCATGCAAACCTGTAATATAAAACAGCTGTTAAAATAACATATTTTCTTAAAAATGTGTGTCTATCGGTCGCGAGAACACTTAATTACGTAAAAGTTAATTACGTGTTTTATTTATTTTGGAAATTACATAACTTATAAAAAACTTAATTAAATAGTGAACATTTAGATAATTTCCATCGTTTTACGCCAACAATTTTGAAAATATTTATCTCCAAAATTTATTTTTTTCACTATCTTAATAAACAACAAATTATAATATTAATGATACTAATTTATTTACAGTGTAATTTTTCTATAATTTTAACTACTTCTTCAAAATATATTTTAAACGCAATTTGTAAGAATTAAATTCAAACGTATTTACTGTTTCATCAAATAAGAAAATTATTGGTCATGGTTGCTAGGTAACAATGAGTCTTTGAATTATTCTGCTTTTACTTATTAAGATTTCGCTTATATTTTTAAAAAATATTTTTGGCAACGTTTTTTTTTTTTTTTTGTCTTAAGTGGATTCGAAAGTTAAAAAAATATCGCAGTCAAACTTAACTATTTTTCTCAAAGTTTCGGTCAAATAAAAATTAAGCCTTTGGCGTTTTTCCACGATAACTTCCGAAAATATTATCTCGCAAAAAAACTAATTTTACATCAAATTAAAATTCTAAAAAGTATCTTTTTAATGATATAAATTTCAATTTGTTTCATTTAATTTTACATGCAAAATATAATATATTTTTTTATTTTTTTAAAAAAAATAATACAAAAAAAAATTATCGGTAGAAACAGCATAATTGTGGAGGAACACCAAAAGAAAATTATAGAAGCAGACGATTTATATCAGGAGCAACTGCGAGTACTTATTTGATTTATCTTCAGGTTTTTTTTTTAACAAAAAGTAAATTATCTGCCTCAAAACACTCATTAAATTCCCTGCTTATTAAATTCTATTAAATAGAAAAATTCCAAACAAAATTTTAGAATTCCTCTATTGCAAATTTTAATAACTTATCGAGGAAATTAGCTCAGTGTGGTTGTTAAAAATTGTCCTATCCATAATTCAGTTGATATTCTGGTTTTAATTTGAAAAAACTTTTCAAATGATAAATGATTTTGTATATTAAAATGTCTTAAAGAAAAATAGTTTTGACTTTAAAAATATTAGACATAAATATTTTGTATTCGAGCGATGTCAGTTACATCAGCTATTATTTCGTAAAAATTTCAAATCAAATGATTTCTAATATTTTGTATTTTAATAAAACGTTTTCAAAACATTTTAATCACAAGAGTATGTTACCATTTTCAATTCATTCCCAAGTTAAGCTAGCGCAGACATTTAATGAATATCACATGAGAGTAAATTTAGTATGATGATTTTTCTAAAAAGCAAATGCTATTTTCGGAAAAGTATACCAACAAAATCATTCTTCAAATTCAGCCAACGTTTAGACTTTCAGTTTGTTAATAACAAAAAAATAGCCGCTATTTTAATTGTGCATTAAAATCAAAGTACTTTGTAGTACTTTGTCTATACTGCGTATCCGAGAAAGTAAAAAGCCGGTAGAAAAGGCGTTTTGTTATCTCTGCTGACAACAAAGAAAAAAAGCGTGTGTGTGTGATTTTAGAATAGATCAACAGATCTAGAGCTATGAAATTTGATACAGCTATACTTTGGGGCGTTTTAATGTGCACCTCACAGCAATCTTTCAAATATTTCAGTTGTAATTTCTTTAAAAAAATTAAGCGAGATTTTAGCATCTTTCTGCAGTAATTAAAGAGTATATCACTGAATAAAAGCGAGTTTTATACCATTTTTAAGCATAAAAAATAGTCTTTTTAGTAAGTTCAATTTATAAGTTTTACAAAAATTCTTGTCCTGAATTTTGATAATATTTGAAAAAAAAATTTCCATATGTTTCAACAATACGTTTCATTCTAACAATGAAATTAAAAGCGCTTCCATTTTTTATCAAATATTTTAATAATTTAGTTTCCTTTACAATTGCAAGCTAAAAGAGAAAGAATTTATAATTAATTAAATAATTATAATAAATTGCTAAACATTAATTGCTTTATTATTAGCAATTAATTATTAAGAATTTATTGTAGCAATTCACTTTATAATTAAGTGTTAATTATTTGTGTGTAAATCAAAAATAAAAATTACGTTAAGAGGAAAGACAACGTGCAATTTGAAACAGATTGCCGAGACACCTAAGTTTTGAAACTCACTATGATGTCATGGGACTCAACTCCATTAGGAAAGTTCATGTAGACGGAAAAACAAAATAGGTTTAAGGCTGAAAGAGTGACTTTGCTTTAATATATATCACAATTTAATGCTTGAAAATACGATTCTATGATAAGAAAAAAGAATGTGGGTATTTGTTAGTATTCAGTAGGTCAGTATATTAAAATTTAACTCGTATACATTTATATTGAATATCAATTTATGCATAAATGAATTTGAAATTAAACACAACCAATATTCCAGACATACCGGATGGTCACCAAAGGCTGCTGATTTTGAATAAATTTAATCATAGAGGAATTACTTCTTTTTCCGTGCAATGTATTTATTACGAAACCAAATTGTTACTATCAAAATGAATATAATCCGATAATTATCTTATTTTACAAAATGCTATCGTGTAAACAAACAAAATTTCCACCATTCAGATAAGAAAAGATCATTTCATCGGCTCAAAAACCATTTCCTCGGCCACAATGGACCGATTAGATAGATTTCTCAACCCGGGAGTTTTGTCTAGATTTTCAGCTGCTTTCTTTTCTTCCACAGTTTTGAAACATGACCGTTACGCAGGGTGCATCCGGCTGCAACGCGCAAGAAACAGAGCGTGAACTAGAGTCGATCTCTCCACCTTTCTGGTTTCTGCCTCTTTTTTTTTTTCTCGTTGTTTTGTTTTATTGAATCAGTCATTGAAATAAGCAATAGTTTTTGATCAAAAGAAGCAGTGAATGAAATGGTTATGATCGCGATTTCATACTAAAAAAGATGGGATTTGTTGTTGCGGATTTGTTAGCATGATCTTCATCGATGTTTCTTCCCCCCTTTGTTTTATTTATTTAATTTTTTAACTCATTAACCACTTAGCTGTTTTATTTTCTCTGCTATCTAATAAGATGATAACTTCTATTTTGGGAATATTTTCTTATTTTGATTCAAATGGAAATCCATTATATGTATTCGAAGAAATTTTAATATTGAATCATAATCGTTATGAATGGTTTATTTTTTGCTTGCAACTATCAAAATTCGATAAATTGATGCCGGTATGCACTCGGGCAAAACAGTTAAGCGGTTAAGGTGTACACATGCATATGCAAGCTGACTGTAAAATAGCGATATTTTACGTCATTTTATAATTTAATATTTTACATTACCTTATAATTTAACAATAAAGAAATTACATTTTTTTACTTTATTTATTCTATATTTTATTTATTTCATGTATTATTTTAATTTATTGTTTTATTTAATTTTTTACACAGTTAGGAATACACTTGCAAATGCAATCTGATCTTAAAATAACGATATTTTGCATTACTTTATTATTTTATTTTATTTATTCGGTATTTTATTTATTTCTTATGTTATTTTATTTTAATGTTTTATTTAATTTTTATGCCGTCAGGAGTATACATGTATATGCGTTGACCATGAAATAGCGATATTTTACATTACTTTATCATTTAATCTATTATTCTATTTTATTTATTTCGTGTCTATTTTATTTTATTGTTTATTTTAACCTTTTACACAGTCAGGAATACACATGTATATGTAAGCTGACCGTACAATAGCGATATTTTACATTACTATATTATTTTAATTTATATTTCTATTTTATTTTAATTAATTTATTATTCTATTTTATTGTAATTAATTTATTATTTAATTTATTATTCTATTTTATTTTAATTAATTTATTATTTAATTTATTATTCTATTTTATTTATTTGGTCATTTATTTATTTCGTGTGCTATTCTTTTTTATTGTTTTATTTAATTAATGCACATACATGCTGACCTTAAAATAGCAATATTTTACAATACTTTATTATTTAATTTATTAGCCTATTTAATTTATTTGATATTTTAATTATTTAGTGTGCTATCATATTTTATTGTTTTATTTGATTTTAAACATTCAGGAATACACTTGAGTATGCAAGCTGACTGTAAAATAGCAATAGTTTATATTAATTTTTTATTTAATCTATTATTCTATTTTATTTATTTTCTGTTTTATTTTATTACTAGCCGCCTTTGGCGACCAGCCGGTTCGCCAGTATTACCGCTCGCTACAATTTTCAATTAAATATTTTAAGTAACTGGTCTCTTAAAGGATTCTCAAACAAACCATTTTTAATCTTCAAATTTTGATAGTCATACCAAACTTATATTGTTTAGATCGTTTCGTTCAATTTACTATATATATATTTTGCTAATTTGTTGCCATTTTCGGTAAAACTTCAACTTTAATTAAAAATGTAAATGACGAAATTGCAATTAATATTAAGCTATTTTTTAATAAAACCAAGCGTTATATTTTATTAATCATCTTTATTGTTATTTATTAATTATTATTATTATTGAATATGAGTATTGCAAACAGAATTGCTCGGTATTTAAGTCTTATGTTAACTACAAAATATTTTTCATAGTTTATGTAATATCTCAAACAATAATTGAACAAAAATTTCTGAGATTCAGTATAAAATTCAGTTTTTAGTTTTGCTTTCAAAAGGATTGAAATGAAATCAATAATAATATTTTGTTCCTGCTTATAAATATATTTCAAAAATTATGAAGTCTAAATTTAATGCAGTAAGGTATCATATTCTGATAAATATTCTGGACACACCAAATTTTAAATAAATGAATGAATGTTTCTATTTTCCACGATCAACTAAGACTTATTTATGAAGTTTTAAATGTTAAAAATTTAGAAAAACACACCATTTTCATAATCTTAGGCCAATTAATCTTCAGAAACCTGTGCGCTTATTGGCGTATTTTCTTTGAAACAATGGATGAAAAATCTAAAATTATCCTTTTTTTATTGAATAGTGATATTCAAATCTTCATAAATCAGTCAGTTTAAGTGATTTGAAATTAACTCTATGACCATCATAAAATCTGTGCTTTCTCTTGTGGTGTATGCATTCTCCTTAATATCCGATCGAATAAAATCATATACAAAAGTACTACGTAGAATAAAAAAAAAACAAAAGTAAACATAACATTTCAATAGTTGCCAAAAACAAAAGAGAGAAAAATGCAATTAATAAGCAGACGATATTTAGAAAAGTACAAATATTTAGACTGGAAAATGAAATTATCTGAAATTAAAAACACGCGCAGACGATATTTACAAAAGTAAAAATATTCAAACCTGAAAAGGAAAATATGAGTTATTCCATCAATAAATGCCATAAGTTTGTTTACATCTTCATTATTTTATGAGTCATTAAATATCAAAATGGATCCGGGAATGAATAAACACCCTGTATAGAGAGTGTAAAAGATCATAAAATAATTTTTCTTGAATTTATTTTTTAGAAAAAATAATATTTCATATTTGTTTCATTTCCTACAGACACTTGCCAAAAATTATATTTTTGCAGATTTCATTTCCAAAAAGATTTAATTTGTTTTCAGTTAGAGCTTTAATCAATGTGATGGCAACACTTTGAAAAAAGCTATTTTTTTTTCTCATGAATGCGAAACGTGCTTAATCCTCATTTTTATTTTTGTCGAAAAAAATTATTGAAAAACATAGTTAAAATATTTATTTAAAAATTCATTAAAAATAGAAATTTAATTTTAAGATTAAAACAGTAGTATCATTTAAAAGATAAATTTTTTATCTTTAACTTCATGTAAAAATCTTTTTTGTGCGGTAATATTTTTGGCAGTTATAGCAGAAACACGTCAAAATTTCGCTTAATTTTTAAATAAATAAAATTCTAGTTAAAAATTCGAAACAATAACCCCCAGGTGCACATTCCCGGCCTCCAAGGTATACACGTGCCAAATTTGGTAGCTGTAGGTTGAATGGTCTGGTCTGTAGAGCGCCAACACACACACACACACACACATATTGAGCTTTATTATAAGTATAGATATAGATTTAATTAATTTTTAACGCACTCAAGAATACATATATATATGCAAGCTGAGCATAAAACAACAATATTTTACATTGCTTTATTATTTAATCTATTATTCTGGGTTTTTTTTTTATTTCGTGTGCTGTTTTATTTTATTATTTTATTTAATTTTTACACAGAAATATGCAAGCTGGATTTTTACACAGAAATATGCATGTATATGCAAGCTGGAAGTAAAATAGCGATGTTTTACTTTACTTTATCATTTAATATATTATTCTGTTTTTTTTATATCGTGTGCTGTTTTATTTTATTATTTTATTTAATTTTTACACAGTTAGGAATACACATGTATATGCAAGCTGACAATAAAATAGCGATATTTTACATTGCTTTTTCATACATACTCGTCAAGGCAATAAAAAAAGTCGCTGTCAACTTTTCAAAGTCCAAAAGTTAATTAAAATATAAGTAAGTCAAATAAAGAAATTACGGAAATTTCTAGTTTTCAGCAATCTTTTCAAAAATATTACCTGACAAAAATAATATTTTGTTTCACTGTTTTTAATTTCATTTCAAATTTTTTTCATTGTTTTGATGATGAAGAAGACATTTAAACTAATTTCATTGCTCCATCAAAAGATTTAATTGCCTGCTTTTGCCAGTATTAAAACCATGACAAAGCAAGATTGCTTTCTTTCTATATTAACTGCAGTTTCGTTTTTATTTTGTAGTTTGCACATTTTTTTAGTTTGCCCGTGCAGAAATTTGTTATATATTGACTTCAATAAACTCATATTTTAAAAAAAACTTATTGAAAGAGCAATAAGATTTTAAATAAATACCTTCCATTCTAATAATTTAACGACCAGGCATGCTAATATTTTTTGCCAATATATAAATGCGGATTGAAGGAAGATAATCTAGATTTATTTAATCCCACTTCAATATTTAATCTACTTCAATATTTATTATAAAATTAAATAACTGATTTTGCACAAAAACGAACATTTAACCAAGAGAGAAGAATTACTATGGCGACTTGTACTTTTTGTTTCAAAATAAGTAATTTATAGAAATAGGTCAGCGTGCTGCCATCTAGTGGAATTAAAAAATGCTATTCAACAAAAAATTAAAAAAATATTTCAATTTCTTGCTATCAATTGCAGTATAGCGCTATGTATGAAGTTGATCTCATAAATTAATCGACGAATTTGCATATTTCACAATTTTTATTTCAGATTTTATTTTGACGTCGTTTGTACATGCGGCTTAAAGAATAAATGCTATTTCCTGGACAATTATGCAATTATAGTTAATATAAAAGTTGAAGATCTTATGTTTTATAGCATCCTATGAAACAATGAAGGATATGGAACAAAGATATAAAGATAACATATTACAGAGGTATATAAGGAAATAGAGGTAAAAATACAATTAATAGTTAAAAACTTTTTACATTTCCATTTCTACCGTGTACATACCATATTTTTCCGAAAACAGAACTTGATTGATGAATTATCTGGAACCGATCTCTATAATATTTTCCACTCGATGACCTAACAAAAGTGTCATTTACCCACATAAAAATTGTGGACCTATTAAAGGAGCTTAAAAACATCTACTGACCTCAAAATCAGGGACAAGGGTAAGGAAAAATGAAGATAATGAGCTTATGAATTTGTAATATAACTTCCCTGCGCCGTCAGTTTCATAATAAGGAACGCAGCTTTACAGGTAGTTTTGAGGACACTGAACGAATATTAGATTAATAACCTTCAACTTTGGCAACTTGGCGAAAAAATTGTCGGCTTTGGTGATAAAAACAAGGATTCCAAAACAACTCGAATGTTTCCATTAGGACTCCAGTTCTACGTTTTCTATAGAACATTCGAATCCCTGTCACAGGAGCTATAAAAAGCAGAGGCGTACAATGGAGAGAGAGTCGACTGTCGAGTTGAGAGAGAGAGAGAGTAGTTGAGCGAGAGTAGTAGCAGCAATTCCAATGATTTGCTGCTTGTTGATGCAATTTACTGTACGCTTCGTGTGCATTTTGCTACCTGCATTTTTGTGCTTTCCAATGAAATAAAGTATCGCAATTTGTTATTAAATCTGCTGGACATTTCACCATATACACATCGGGAGGATTTTTTTTTCCTTCCGAGATTGAGTTAGGTTCTTTCTCTAGCGAGTTCTTTATATAGATAGTTTTGTGCTAAGTAAAATATAGAAAACCAAAAATTGATTTCAGAGTCTTATATTACTTTGATTGAAATCATTATACAGATTTTCAATTTCCGCTTCAAGATCACATATCAGAATTCATTGCTCTAAGTCGTCGCGTTTTTGATCTTTTGATCGTGTTTTTTTTTTCGCTTACATGCATGCGAATATACAGATGACTTGCCCCCGATTTGCCGAAAAGGGCAGAATACTCGTATGACTATTGTCGCGATAGCACAGAGACCAGGAACTAAGATTGAATTTTTCTATCTTCACCGATCACGATTCAACTCGTCCCGTAGGAAAAACGACTTATCAGGGAAGTGGAAGTAGCTCGACTCCGCATCCTTATTGTGCCCATTCAGGAAGTGAGAACCAATCACCAGACTTTAAGCTTCCCATCATCAAATCTGCGATGTTTCTGGATGGTTCATGCTTGTAGTATGAACCTTATCTCTAAAACAACTCTAATTAATATCTACGGCCAAAAGCTTATTGTCGAATGATCGGTCTGAATTCATTTGCAATGCATATGGATAATTAATCAGTATCTGATAATCACGTGCACCGCCTTATGAATTCAAAATATCTCTCGCCCATTTGGTCTGGGTCATTATCGGCGGCACAAATCCCAACTTCTGTTTTACTGCAAAGAGAAACAAACAGATTTTTATGCGCAAATTGATTGATTTATCTACGTGTGAATAAAGCTATGAATATAAATTAATTATGGGATCATAAACTTCCTATTCTATTTACATATTTTACATGGGATTTTAGCAAAGGTCAGTGAGCTGAGGTCTGTCATTTTTATTAGCTTATATTTATGCTGATTCATTATATTTTCCCTTCATGGACCAAATTGAATGTTATTGTTGTTTTTTATTTGATAATGCATCGTTTTCTGTTGGTGGATCACTATTTATTTCAATTCGATGTTAGTGATTAAGTTTCGAGTATGCATGAAAATTTTGGATAGAGGAGATCTTATTACAAAGAAGCAGTTTAGAGTGAGAGAGAGAGAATTGTACGACGGAAAGCGAGACAAAGACAAATAATATTCAATCAAATCTCAGATGATATAAAAAGGATAAGAGCCAGTCTAGACGGCCATATATTTAAGTAGATTTTAATATTTACGATAATATCATTCAACAAGCGGCTAAGAGTAAGGAGAGTAAATGCAAGTCATGTTGGCAACGTGATTTCCTGAGTTGGAGGATATTATCAGTGAGTGCATTGTTGATTGAACAGCAAAGTGACCACTAGGCTGACAATCAAGTATTTGTCCTAGTAACAAGTACCATTAGCGGTACAAATATCGCCAGAAGGATTCAAAGCATCAGAAAAGTTATTAATAACTACAGATTTTTAGCTTTTTTTGTATATGGAATATGTAAATCATTGTAATCGTTAAAAAAGTTAGAATTCGCGATTTTGACTGATCTCTACGTTTTACACCTCCTTAGTTGCAAAATGATGTTTTTTTGGTATTATATTTGTCTGTTTGTCAATATGAAAGATTAAAAACGCCCCGCTCTGGACATATGAAATTTGGTATATAATCTTTACATCAAATTTCGAGGGCCGCGGTGGCCTGGTGGTAAGGTCTCGGCTTCGGAACCGGAGGGTTTCAGGTTCGAGACCCGATTCCACCGAAAAACCGTCGTGTAAGGGGGGTCAGTTGCACGTTAAATCCGTCATGACCAAACGTCCTCCCGCTGGTGTGGTGTGGTGTGGTGTGGAGAGGGGGGTGCCAGCTCAGGTGTCGTCCTCGTCATCTGACCGTGGTTCAAAATTACGAGGTCCGTCCCAAAATAGCCCTAGTGTTGCTTCAAAACGGGACGTTAATATAACCAAACCAAACCAACATCAAATTTCGAAAGATAGCTTCATATAGAAAATCTTACTTTTCCGCTTGTCCGAGTATAAGGTATCGGACTATCAAAGGAAAAAAGTTATTTCGATAAAATTTGGTATACAGATTTAGTACCTAAATTGTAGATATTTACCAAAATTTGAACCAAATCTATCAGGGGATTGACTGCCTATTGGGCTTTACTTTCGCATGCATGAAAACGCTACAATTCATAAAGACGACGACTTAAATGTCTGAAATTTGGTATGTGATCTTGTCAAAATGTCTAAAAGGATAATAGACAGACAGACGGTCAATCTCCTGTTGGATTTGGCCCAAAATTTGACAGATGTCTGGACTATAGATGTTCGTTCTGTGTCTTGAATTTTATTCATCATGCTCAATTCGTTTTGCAGGTACTGTTTAAATTGTATTCGAACAGCCGGACAGACAGACTTCCTCTGCGCGGATTTTTCACAAAATTTGATTGAAATCTAAAAATTTGGTGTAGAGACCATATGCGAAATTTCACTCCTCTACATGAAAGTGTTTTTGAGTTATCTTTGTCACAGACGGACATTTTCCAGAAATATGTTTTTTGAACTCGGGGAGATATGAAATGTGGAGATTCATCAACATCTCGAGTTCGGATTTTTTGACGATTCCAATACTTCCTCTGTACTACGTATACGAGAAATAAATACATGAATTTCAGCTAGGCAATATTTCCAAAAAGGCAATACTTTGCTGCTTAGGACTGCTAAACTGAGAAAGAGTCACTGGGTGAAACAGGCCTGCAAACAAGTCGATGACAAATCTTTATTTCCGTAGTAATCAAATAAATAAGTGTGTAAAAGATACAAATGTTTTGAGTGATCAAATATTTGGATAATATTAATACCATATGAAATAAAACTGAGCTGGTTTCTATATATTCTGCTAACTTTCATTATTTATTAAATACTGTTACGAAATTTTACCCGGGGTTCGTTTGGATAATGGAAGTTATATGGTGTGGTGAACTCTCAATCAGCAAGCAGAAGTAGAATAAAAACAACGACGTTTATTTACACGAAGACGCACAGGACAGCACAAAGACGACAACTATATACAGCACAGAGAACAATTATCTTCAGCCGCGAGACGTGCAACAGCAGCATACACAACAAAACTCTACTGCAGACAGTAGCGCAGAGCTTCGTTCAGCACCAGCTTGACTTCGTCGCTGCTCTGCTAAGCCCTGTAAGACCAGTTCTTCACCGTCTATTTCGACTACTCTGCTCTGTCGATTCCGACTACTCCGCTCTGTCGATTTCGACTGCTCCGCTCCGTCTTTTCCGACTACTCTGACTACTGACCTCTGTAGCAGCACAGACTGCCTCCTTTTATAGGTCTCAAGAGGCGGGACTGGAAGCTTCTTAATCAATCAGGAACGTTCGAGGCGTATCTCGGTTCCTACTGGACGGATCGAGAAAATTCTCGATGTTTCGGGTATAATCGATTTTGACGCCAAAGTCGCCAAATTTGTCGCCAAGTTGCCAAATGGTCGCCAAGTTTGTTGCCAAGCTCCGGGACCTCCGACGCGCTATCTGGACTCCGTCCAATACCGATGACTTTAAAATATTCTTTCCGATGATGGAACAAACTATGCTGGGAAGCCGAATTGCAGGTTTGTAACAATACTTATGAAT
>JAPMOR010108747.1:97824-186871 GCA_026543865.1 Argiope aurantia | reverse complement strand
ATTATAATCATGTTGTTAAAATGAGCTAGAATTTGGAAATAAATTGATCATCTCATTAAAAGTGGAACCTCGTAATGTACACTGCCAGAGGGCTGGCTGTAAAATATTTAAATACACCATTGGCTCCTATATAGCGTCCTCTGAAAATAGCTGATAGTATGTCTTTTGTTGCAAAAAATAATATAAAATTTTGTTTTATTATCTGAAAAATACACATACACATTCATTTTTACTTCCTCATATACGTAATATAGAGAAAATACAGTAATCGTCAAAAAATGCGAGCTCAAAATTTCAACGAATATCCACATTCTAGGTCTCCTTGAGTCCGAAAAACACTTTTTAGGGAAAATGCCCATCTGTCTTTCTTAGATAACAATAACTCAAAAATACTTTGAGCTAGACGTCGAACTTCAGTACATGGTCTTTACAATAAATCTGCGGATAATCTCTGTCATATTTTGTTTAAAATCTGTTCAGAGGAAGTTCATCTTTCCACATGTTCGAATATTAGTTAACGAAGAAGCTAGATAGTAACTAACTACTAAACGAAGAAGCTAGATAGATAAGATTCGGTACGCAGATTTATCATCCATAGTGTAGACACTAGTCACATTTTAAGCCAAATACAACAACTAGTTGACCGCCTGTCGGTCTATACTTTTGGAAACATGTGAACACGATCATTCAAAAATGAAGTATCTGAAATATATCAAATTTGGTTTGGTATTTTGTGACGACAAATGCGGTTTTTTGTCCAATTTTTGTTTCAATCAGTTGAGAAAAACACGCCCAAAACACAAATTCAATTTTTGGATACTGTTTACGGCATGCCAGGGATGAATCGCCAAATAACTCGCCAAGAATGATACTGTTGCGATTGGGCGATAGGCGAGGATCGAACTCGCAACCTTCTGTTTCGTAGCCGAGTAACATGACCACAAGACAAAAGAAATTTCTCATGTCTCGTAGCTGTTATCTGGCTTATAAAGCGTCACCACATTAATCCCCCTCCAGTGCGTCGAAGGTGAGACGAACGATATTTTGTCCTGTTTTTGCTGTTATTAGTGGTGATATATTGGCTGTTGCGCCTTATCCATTTTTTTTTTGGCTGATTATTTATCAGATGCATTTTTTTTATTGGCTGATTATTTATCAGCTGCATTTTTTTTAATTGGCTGATTATTTATCAGCTTTTTTTTCATTTATTTATTTCTGGTAGAGGGCGCCACAACAGTTGTATGAAGTTTTGCGTATTTTCGTCATCGGGTCACCAATGTTGCGATTGGCGATAAGCGAGGATTGAACTCGCAACCTTTTGGTTCGTAGCCGAGTAACATGACCACAAGACAAAAGAAATTTCTCATGTCTCGTAGCTGTTATCTGGCTTATAAAGCGTCACCACAATACAATAGATTCAATAAAAATACTAAATTCAAGCCGAAATTTAATATTTCTTAACTATTGTACGTTCTTTGGCATGACAAGTTAATTAGAGAGTATGCGATAAACTTTTGGGGAGGCCACTACCAAGGCCAACCATCTTGGGGGGTGCGGCGGATGCTATACACCGGGCCCCGTGATTGAGGAGGGCTCCAGCATGATAGAGAGCTAAAATAATGTTTCTGAATGGTAATAGCGGGATGGAAAGAAGAGATGAAGAAAATTAAAAACGATACAAAGGCAACCACATATAACAGTATCCAAATGGATTCTGCTTCTGATATTTCCCATAAAAAACAAGCTTCAGTCGTTATTAAGTATGTAACTTTTGAAGAGAAAAGATTAAGCATAAACGGGTCATTTATAGGGTTTGTTGAAGTAACCGATGTGAGTGCAGAAGAACTAACAAAAGCTGCATTGAAAATATCAAATGAGAATATGATAATCTATCTTTCTAGTAATTTGAATCTTTCAGAACATTTTCTTGAAAAACAAATTCGAAAAAAGAGAAAAAATATGATTTAAAATCGTAGAAGATGAAATTATAGAAAACTCGGTTGTGGAATTTAGATGTGTAGCAGTTGCATTACATTTATCTTCTCTTTTGGATACTAGATGGCGATGCCTGTTTAGGCCATCCCATATGTCATCCCATAATGCATTGCGATTGTAATGAGAATGAGATGTGACGCTGAACTGTGTAGCGCGCGCGTGAATGTCTTGTCTTTGTGTTTGTTTTAAGTGTGTGAATGTGATTATTAAAGAAATGTTTCCCACAACATTCGTCCTGTTGCTTCTTGCACAGATCATAATAATCTAAATACCACCACAGATGTTATATTTTTAACTCTGTAACAGATACTGTTATTGTATATACAGAAGAGAGATTTAAAAATATTTCAAATTAATCACTGATATAAAAATTTTAGAAAACCATGAATTAGAAAAATGTTCCAAAACTTTGTAACGTTTTATAACAAAGATGTAGATGAAAATCTAATCCAAGAAATTGTTATGCTACGGAATTTGATTTTGAATGAAAGAGATGTAAATAACGCACAAGACATATTGCGATACAAACTAAATAATAATTGCAATGAGTTATTTCTAAATGTACTAACCGTGTTAACAGTTACAGTTATAAAATGTTGAGTTAATAGTCTTCGGTCAAGCATGTGCGCAGATCGTTTAACAAAAAAAAATTGCAAACTATTGTAATTTTCCTGAAGTAATTAATAGCAAAAACAAAATCACGCATTAAATAAACATGCAATAGTAATATGAGCTCGTGTTTTTAATTTTTTTATTTCCTTTGCAAAAAAATTAGGATCCGAAATGGTTTCTTACACCTGGGCCCCTTCATAGAGTAGGCCGGCTCTGGCCACTACCGCTGGTTATTATGAGTAGAGATTAATTTTTAAAGTTTTTTCCGAAGTTCTCAAGCTGTAGTATAGATTTTAAGAACTGTGAGGATTTAACAAATAAAATAAAAAACTGCCAAATCCAAATCTAAGAGGGCATTTTATCTTTATTATGATGGGATTTGTCGTTATTGTAATCACAGAGTTCCTCTTTACTTTTTTCTGATGAAAAAATACTTGAATCCAATCTATGTAAGAGCTGTCGTATGAATATCGTTTTAATTTCTGTTTTCGTTGTTTCATCTGAAGTTTTGAGTCGCGTATCTTTTGATTAAACTCGTTTGTTTCCTTGTTTTGCGTGATGTTTTATTCATTTTTCTTTTGCGTGAAAACATTAATTAATGTTTATCAAATGGAATCAAGGTTAGGAAAGACAATAATTACAGCTGGAGCCAGTTTGATGCAGGCAAATAGAATAATTTTTTTAAAAGAAAAAGTCCGAGTCATTTGTGGATCATTTTCATTATGCAGTCAGTTTGTTCGATACATTTTTCAAGCCATCATGTCGCCCTTGCATCTAGGTTTAGCAGTTCTTTACTTTATTGTTTAATGACTCACTGTTTTTAGAATCTGTAGCAGTTGCATTACACTTATCTTCTCTTTTGGATACTAGATGGCGATACCTGATTAAGCCATCCCATATGTCATCCCATAATGCATTGCGATTGTAATAAGAAGGAGATGTGATGTTGAACTGTGAGCCGCGCTCGTGAATGTCTTGTCTTTGTGTTTGTTTTAAGTGTGTGAATGTGATTATTAAAGAAATGTTTTCCACAACATTCGTCCTGTTGCTTCTTGCACAGATCATAATAATCTACATACCACCACAAATCTATTTTATAGGGTGAGAATTACGGGACAACTTTGGAAATGAATAGTTAATAATGAGCGAATATGGTAAGAAGTCTTTCCACTGGAAAGGGTGGATATGAAATTGTGATTGCTTTTCAATATAGGAAAGACGGAGAAAATATTGTAATCGTCAAAAAATTAGATTCAAAAATGCTTTAAGCTAGAGGGAGGAAATCTAGTATACCTAGTATTTAAACCAAATATTAGATTTGTATCAATATTTGAAAAAAAAAATCCATTCAAGGAAGTCTATCTATGCGGCTATTCGAATAGAAGTTAACGCAATAACTAGAAAACGAAAAGAGCTAGATAGATAAAATTCGGAACACAAGAGTAATGTATTTAGTGTAGGTACCTATCAAAGTTTGAGCCAAATCCAACTACAGGTTGGCTGTCTGTCGGTCTGTACTTTCAAAAGCATGTAAACGTGATGATTTAAGTATATCAAACTTGATATGAGATTTTGTGACTACAAGTATAGTTGTGTGTCAAATTTTTATTTCAATCAGTTTAGTAAAACATGTCTAAAACACAAATTCGATTTTCGGATACTATTAACTGCATGCTAGGGATTAATCACCAAATAACTCGCCAAGGATGACACAATAGATTCAGTAAAAATGCTAAATTCGTACCAAAAGTAATAAATATTTCATAACTAACTAGAGGGGGTGGAAGTTTTTTTTATGTTTAAATTGACTGATAAATCGATATACGAATAAATCTAAGCATAAATAAACAGCAAAGTAGATGTCTTTAGTTATTATTATATTATGCCGATTCATTATATTCTCACTTCGAGAAAGAGTTGGAGTTATTGTGAATATTTTCTTTCAGCATTTGTATTTTGTTATTATCGCTTTTTGTATTAAATTAAGAAAATTAGTTTTGGTTTGATTATTCCAAAATATTATGGATAAAGACGATCCCATTGTAAAAAACGAAAAGTATAATTTTACTATATATTTATATCTAAGCCGTACCGCAAATAATATATATATTACATTTCTTAAACACTCTCCTAACATGCAGGAGATTTTCTATTACAGCTTTCGTATGTTAATATGTGATAATCACATCCTAGATCTCTGAGATATTGTACATACTGACAAGGGGAGGGCACTCGGTTGAAATCTGAGTTTGGGATCAGATTTGGTGTAATGATAATGTATATTTAGACTGTTCATTCATGAAATATTAAAACGCAATGGCCAATCAATTTCGAGAAAATGTCTCTCAAACTTTTTGTAAAGCTTATATACTGATAACTTGACTCCTGCTCCGTTGTTCCCGATGGCATGATTGTCTAGGTAACTGTCTCGTAAACGGAAGGTCAGGGTTCGAGTCTGGCTGGTTTTTTTTTCTCTTCTTTTTTTTTAATAATTCTTATTCAATTAAAAATTTACAAATACTTTTAATCAATTTGATTTTCATTTTTTTTATCCAGAAATAAATAATTATTATAGAAATACATAATAATAAAATTAAAATTTTTAAAGAAAAAAAAATTACAAATACAGATGCATTTTTTAAATTTATTTTAATTTAATTAACGATTTACAGATAGTTTTAATTAATATGCTACTTATTTTTATGCAAGGATAAATGTTTATTATTTTAATACAAACTGTAAATTAATATTTAAAAAAATAGTAATAAATATAATATAAATGGTGATAATTATTAACTATAAATACTCACATCTTACAAAAAATTATTCAGTATGTCAAAAAAACTATCCTATATACATTTATTTTCGATTATATACAAGAACCAGTATGGTAACTATAATAAAAACATTGAAAACAAAATATATTTTGACATCTTACACAACTGAAAAATGACGATTGGCCACAGGAACTTTAAGAGATCTGTGGGAAAACAAATTTCATCTACATTTAAAAATATCTCTCTTTCATCAGAAAGTTGAGCAGCTTACCGTGCATACCTTATCATCTTGTTAAAAACTGGTGATAACAATTGATGGTGCACAATTGATTGAATTATTATAATATCTTTGGGATAATTTATTTCTTGATCACGTTCGATTAAATAAGAAGAATTTTGTATATGTTTAATACGCTTTGAACCATCTGCCTATGGATTCAATAAATTAACACCTGCTATCTACAATTTCTTTTGATTACTGCAGTTGGGGACGTTTGCTTACATATTTAACAAATATCAGCTGCTCCCTTCAATTTTTGATATAAATAAAGCTTCGTTGAGTTAGAATTGATATTTTATTATTTTTAAAATCCAAGAATTTGAAAATTAATTGTTTGAAAATGATGCAAGCTAGTTAAATTATCTGTAGACCTTAATGTTACGTTTTTAATTATTTGTCCTTTAAACATTAAATTATAATTTAAGTATTAAAAGAATAAGCATTTATCCTTGTATAAAAATAAGTATCATATTAATTATAACTATCTGTAAAACGTTAATTAAATTTAAATAATTTTTTTAAATAAAAATGGATCTGCATTTGTAATTTTTTTTTAATTTTTAATTTTATTATTATATATTTCTATAATAATTATTTATTTTTGGATAGAAAAATTAAAAGCATATTAATTTAAAGTATTTGTAAATTTTTAATTAAATAAGAATTATTTAAAAAAAAGAAAAAAAAACCCAGCCAGAATCGAACCCTGGCCTTCTGTTTACGAGACGGTTACCTTGACAACCATATCATCGGGACGGGAGGCAAGCTATTAGTATATAAGCTTTACCAACAGTTTGAGAACCATTTTCTCGAAATTGTCTGGCCATTGCGTTTTAATATTTTCATGAATGAACATTCTAAATATATACTATCATTATACTAAATCTCAAGCCGATCTCAGATTTCAACCCCGTGCCCTCCCCTTGTGAGACTGAGATTGTTGTAATTTCAGACATTGTTAACAGGATAGCAATCCGTCAAGACGGTCTCTTCTTCTAGTAAAATAATAATAATTATAATGTTCTATAATAATACGAATTTTTTAAATATTTTTAACTCCCCCTTCCGTTTATTCTACTTTCTTTATAGATAGCCATAAAAATAAAACCAAACATTATAAAAATGTAAATAAAAATAATAATATGATATTTATTGGCTGAATGTCATAAGCAAATTGCACCACGTGTTAATCAATAACACTTAATAAATACGAAACGCTTTAAAGGGCAGATAATTGAGCCTGAAACCACCAAATTCAGTCCCAAGATAGGTAGAAGCAGCCAATCAAGAAAAAGTTCTTCAAAAATTTATTTGAATTTCTAATTAAAAATTAATTGAAATTTTAATGTTTTCCCTCAATAATTTTGGAATATATTATCCCCTTCCTCCCCCTCCCCTCAAAAAACGCGCATTTACAACCTCTCTTTAAAATATATTATTTTAATATTACTTGTTTACATTTATTTTTAACTTTCATTGTAATATTAGATGTAAAATTATTTATTACGTTTCAACACAACTCTAACATATACAAATGCACCTCTAGTTTCTTCTTAGGAAAAATGTTTAGTCAATTTTTTAGGTCAACAAAGCATCGTAAACAGTTTACTTCAAAGGCTTTAGATGGATAAACAGATAGAATAAATTTTACGGCATAAAATATTTACGGAGAGAATTTATTCTTTTACTAATAACGAAAAATATTGCGCATTTGCATATTTTCTCCTTTCAAAAACAAGCAGTATATCTATCGATTATCTACCAAACGATATTTTTTCTCCAAAATATTAAATTATAAATTTTTTTCGAAATAAACTAATCTTAATTTTTAAAATTACAAAAGAAAAGATTTCTTAAAATTATTTAAATGAAAATATCGTAAAAAGAAAAATATTTTTATAATAGCAATTTAATATATGCGATTTTTTTTTTCAAACGAATCTTGCTGCAATTTTGACCTCTTAGAAGTTACAACATTCTTCTGTACGGTAAATATTTAGAGCTCTAATCTTCAAAAAATTCAAATTAGTTGTTTTGCTTGATTGAGACAAATATTTAAACTTAACTTACAAAAAAATGAAAATTAATCTAACAAATGATTTAAATGAAGCTAATTGTACTGTAGATTAATTAAAAAATATTCAAATAATTTAGATATGACTTATTTTAAACGCAAATAGAATGCGACATTAAGTTAATTAGAAAAAAAATTAAACAATTAATAAAATAAAGTTAAAAAAATTGGATAAAGGCTTCTAATAAAAGTTAGAATTCCTTTTTTCTAATAAAATATAAAGCAAAAAAGTGAACAGTATTTAAAGATAAATAAAAATAATGGTTCTGAACGCTAGAAACAGCAAATTACAATTTTTATAATACAAATTTTGACCTCTGAATTTTGGAACTGAAATCCTTTAGTATTATTTGACTTATAATTCAAGTCAATATATTTATTTCTAGAGAATATATTTAATTATTATCTAAATAAAAAAAACGATATAGAATTAATCAAATAAAGTTTTGAAACTAAACGTAAATGAACACGCATTTTGGACAAAGTCCTATATTAACACAAATTATAGGAGAAAGAAGAAGGGTGAAAAATATTTTTTTAGAATTTGATTATAATTATTTGATGAAAGTTTAAGTTCCTTTTTCTAATGTTGACAATTTTTATGCAAAATCAAATAGTTAGGATTAATATTTTATCTCAAAGGAAATCCTATTTGAAATATTTCTTTCCTTTAACGTAAAAACATTTTTTTTAAAAAAAATTTTAAAATTTAAAAATTTTCTTTAAAATTTAGTCCAAGATTTTTAATAAATTGATGATCAGAATAATCGACTTAAAAATAATAAAATTTTAGAGAATCAGTTATAAGCATTCAGTGAAATTAAACATCCAAAATCGTAAAAACGTTGACAAAAATACTTTTCCAAGAATTTTCAGCTGGGTAAATTTCATTCACCAGAATATTCTGGCAGGTGTAAATAATATCGTTTGCGTTATTGATTCAGAGAATTGCAAGCGAATATTGTTCAGACTAAGCTTTAATTACTTCCACAAGAATTACCGCCAATTTTAAATAATCTTTTCAGAACACAATATTGCACAAGAACGAACATTCTTCTCGAACTGTTTTAAAGATCAGATCGCAGATAATATATTTTTCTTATTGATTTCTGAAACAAAATGGCGCAGATCTTCAACTCACGTTCGAATTACATTTATGTAGCCTTCATCATTTAGTAAAACAAAGCAAAATTCACACACCTTAAGCCACGTGCGGCTCGCATCTATATTGATTCACCGTAACTTTATCTCTGAAATAAACACTGGCTTTCACTACGTACTTGGCAAAGGATTAAAGAATCACAGCCATAATTTCCAATTATTTGTTCAGGTAACTAACGTATTTACTGACCATTGTTCATTACTGCGTCCTGGATGTCAAATGACGAATTTAGGACTGAGTTGCTACGCAAAAGCAGAAATGAATGCGTCATGAAAAGGTTAAAACAATGTTTGATTTCAACTTCCGAATGGTGATTCAATGCAGTCAACTCATCCTCACTTGATATATTTTAAATGGCAAATAAATATGCAAATTTAAATTATGTGCCTATTTATATATATATGGGTGAATGCTTGAATATCTTTTATATAAATTTATTATTTTTATAGGATATAATTCGACACATTTGCTCTTCGACTAGAGAAAGGTTAGTGTTAACTTTTTAATTCTAAAAGTGTATTAAAATATTAGGGAATTAAAATTTTTGGAAGTTTTGGGTGTTTTCAGTTGTATTTTCCAAACATATATGTATATATCACAAAAAAGTATATTTTTACAGTCAGCATTTTCATTTTCTTGCTAATTTTTCTCTATCTCTAATTTTTTTTTCCAAAATTTAATTTGATCTGCTATGAGGGTTTTATTTTTATGATGAAATTCATATTAATTAAATTGAAAAAAAAAACATTCGATATATGCCATCACTATTGTTAAAATTAAGGTTAAAAATTATTTTCTTATTACATGAATTCTGAAGTAAGATTTTCCCTTTTGTTTTAAGTTCGTAGTATATCTTATAACTTTAAACGATCAATTCTAGTATGTATATATATATATATTTATTTCGTGTATCTCAGAAACGGCTCTAACCATTTGAATCAAATTTTATATTTAGATAAAGTTTTACTTTTAAGTTTATCTATATAGATAGTTATATAGGTTATTTATATAGATCATTAATTATTAGTCTTTTTTTATCCACTCTCATGCTGATAATGTCATATAGCGCCATCTTGTAAATTTTGGGGGTGCTTGCATTGTTGCCATAGAATGATTACCTACTGATACATTACCTACTGACTCAAAATTTTGTGAGATGGCACTCTATGACACTATCGGAATATGAATCCTTTCGGCCCACATCCAATAGCAACAATCTAATTGTTGTGTTAATCAATTCGAATAACATGTTAAACAAAGTTCATTCATGACTTCTTTTTTAAATGACAAGTTCATATGTAGATAAGATTGAAAAATATTTTTATGTAATCAGTATGCAATGTGTATCTAATTATTTTTTCTAAAAATAACACGATTTTATATAAAAAAATGTTGAGAAAAGTTTGTCTTTCCAGGTACTAATACTATATAATTTGTACGAGCAGTAATTTACCTTAAATTCATATTTTCTATTTTAGTTAAATAATATATTGAAAATGTATATATATGCATTCTATATTAATTGTTTAATGCCAATATTCTGTCGAATTGATCGGTCGTTAAAGACGCCTAATTTCAAACAAATATCTGGTGGAATCTGGACATTACATTTTAAACCAAAAGTTGTAAGTGACATCTTTCTTATAATCTACAATTGATTTTTAGGAATAAGTATCTGTTGGATTAAGTGGTTAATATTGTGGAAGGCTATCATTTTTTGAGTACTTGTCGGTTGTCAAGGCGACCAAAAAGCGCCAAGAAAAAAATTCGCCAATTTGGCGATTTCAGTCGTCAAACTAAATAACATGTGATTCGCACGTTCAAAATTTTTCATAATAAATAAGGGTGCGTTTGAGTATATTTTTATAAGTTAGCGAAACTTTTTCTTGGCTCTTTTTGGCCGCCATTACAATCGAATTGTACCATTTTTCGAAATTTCTCGGTTACAAAGTATACGAAGGCCAATTATTGTAGTCGTTAAAATAGATGATTTCGAAATTTTAACGAATCTGCTTATCTTAGAATTTTCTCAGTTCGGCAAACCGTTTGTGAAACTATGCTTGTCAATATGAATATAACACAAAAGTTGAAAGTGCTAATCAAATGAAATTTGGTTTTATGTTCTTGCATTTTGTTCTTTCCAGAATCTATTCGTTTTTCCATGTACATTTGAACTCCATAACTTAAAAATGCACCACGCTACATAGATGTAATTTTACATATGGTTTTTTTTCTTTTAGATTTTAATATACGTCACATTTTAAATCACATTCGTGTACTGTTTATTTATTTGCTGATATGCGAGGGTGATAAGTCAGAAACTGAATAAGCTGAGTTCGGCAAACCATACTCAAGCAAGAATAAGTTTTTAAATACATGATTACACAAGCATTTTGGCCGGCGTACTTGCATAGGGGTAGCAGATCTTCTCCGTGATCTGGGCATACCGGGTTCGAGTCCCGGTTCGGGTATGGTTGTTGTTCTTCATCTGTGTTCTATCTGTGAGGTGTGTGAATGTGTCCCCATGTAAAAAGGGACTGTGCAAGCGAATGTGACGCATGAGTAGCTAAGGCGTACTCTTGACCCTAGATGGCGCTACTGAAAAACAACAGATGCTCATCTCGGCTAAAATCGCTGGCTTCGTCAAGCGGGTTTGTCAGCGACATACGGCATTAGTATCAACAACGACAAGTATTATAAATCTCTATCTAATTTTGGATCATGTTCGTCAAAGGGTCGACTGATCATCTGTTTGCCTGCCTGTTTGTATGTAAACACAGTAGTTCAAAATGCAAGCAGTTAAATAAATGAAATTTGTAATAAGCTCTTGCCACGAAGCGTTACCAGTATCGTTGTCGAATTACTCAGTTATAAAATTATTGAATTATAAATATGTATATTCATTCTGTCGGTATAAGGAAAGATATCAAAATGCACTTTCAGTTTGTTTCACTATACGACAAAGTAAACATAAAATGTTTTTTAATTGTTTACTGCGAAAATACAAGACAAAGTTAAAGGGAGATAGATCTCTCCTATTAATTAAGACGAGATTAAAGCGGCATTCTAAATGTCATGATACATTCTGCATTTCTTTAAGCAGTATTGCAGTGTATATTCTACAGTTTTAAAGTATTACTATCTGCTTCAGCGACCAAGTTTTCGACAATTACATTAGTAGCATTAATCTCGTCATATCAACCAACTTTAATGTTTTATCAAAACAAAAAGAAAGCGTTATTTTAAACTAAATTTGAACAATAAACATAGAATGGTGCAATGCGTTACCAGTTTCTGAAAATTGTCGAAATCACAACAGTTGTTAAATTTGGGGGCTATATCAAAATTATATTTCGGGATATTTCACTGAATTTTAGGACGGCTGGAGAAGATAGGTGGCCATTGATCACTATACGGTGTTAAAAGCCTTCGTATGTAATAAAAATGAGCGAAATCGGTACAATAGATGCAAGTGGTGGACTCTTTCATGACTTTTTGCCATAGAAAATGTATCTAGAATTAATACTTATGAAAACTCACTAAAAACTGGAGGATGGTAGAAGGTGAAAGGCAGTGGCCATTAATTATATATCTAGACATCATGATCTTTCATATAAAATAAAAATTTTCAAAATCGGCATAGTGATTGTGGGACTCTATCGCAATTTTTTCCGTTAAATAATGTTTTTAAAATTTATCTCATAAAGAAGGTTCTTTTGTAAAGTAATTCTTCAAATCCAAATATTGGATTTATTTTAGAAATCTTAAAAATATTATATTACATCTTCTACTTTCCTATGTAAAAAAACAAACTATAAAGTTCTCCTAACTATTGTATCGATTTCGCCAACTTTTATTTTATTTAAAAGTTTAATTTATGACGTATAGATACGTCATAAACGGCCATCTGTGCATAACTGAACACCATTTTCTAGAAATTTCGCAAAGAAAAAAAAGTTAGCGATGCCGCCAGTTTTAATAATTGGTCCGATTTTGCCAATTAAAATTTTCACTTTGCAAACTTAATTAACCAGTCAGAACGCTACATATTTATTGTTCAAATAGAAATATCGCAAAGAAACAATTAGCGAAACTCCCAGGTTTGATAATTAGTCCGATTTCGCCAATTAAATTCTTCACTTTGTAAATATATTTAACCAATCAGAATGCTCTATGTTTATATATATAAACAAAAAACGTATAATTTAAAAGAGTACTTTAAATTGGTGTGATAGGGTAAAATTCATGGAAGTTGGTTGGCATGAATTAATTAATGCTATTGATAAAATGGACAAACAACTGGTCGATGAAGGCGGATAGTAACATTATAAAAACTGCAATATGCAAACTGTAATTTTAATTTTACGGAAGGATAGAAATGAGATAGTTAAAGTCAGTGTATTGTAGTTGTGTTTAACAAGTCATAAACTCAACAGCTGCACGCGAAGTAATGTTTTCAAGGCCATGTCCGATTTTCCATCTGCATTTGATGATATCTCATAAAGCATTCAATTACCGCAATACTGACCTACCATAACAAAGGGGGGGGGAAATCGATGCAAGTTTTCCGTTTGGAACAAAGGCTTTACGGTAATCAACAGGCTTGCCCGAACTCTTTCTTCTCTAATGGTTTCCGCTGAAAAAATGAAAGAAAAAAAAATCTGTAAACATGTCACCCAGTTTTCGAAAACGATGAACAACTCCCTTAGCCGCACCCTACAGTCAACTTCTGTAATTGAAAAAAAAAATGTACAGGTGGTCAGATTTTTATCAGTGAAAATTTCGCAGAAATTGACCTTGACATTTATAGATGACATTGTCGATAAGGGCATACAAAAAAAATGGGACCTCGTTGTCCTAAATTTAAAATACAATTAAAAAAAACACGAAAAGTTTGTAAATTGAAACTCACATTGCGTGAAATGTAGATTTTCAATTGTGTAAATATTTTTGCAATAAAACAAAACAAAATAGTTATTTTTTCTGAATGAAATTGTGTTTCTGAAAGCAATGACTTTAATCTAATTATTTAGCTTTTTAAATTTATACAGTATATAAAAATGAATGTTAGTTTTTATGCTCTTATGTATAATATTATAACTTTTGTCCGATTTTGATGAAATTAAGCATGTTTGTTCTTGGGGGGGGGAAAGAATGCTATTATCAATTTTTTAATGCTATAATATCTAATAAAAATTTAAATAAGTTTTAAAAAATCGTCCGTTAAATCAAGCATCTTTCGAAGATATAATCTCACTAAAATAATTTTTACACTAACTTTAAGGGGAAAAAAAATTATTTTTTAAAATTTTATCTTACAAATTTCATTTCTGTAAAATGTTTCCTATGATTTTAATAATTTTTTTAACATTTAATTTGACATATAGTATTTTTATTGTTACGACGATATTCATACTATTTTCATTATCATGAACTCCAGGGTTTTTGTCAACGTTAAAACTAAGATAAAAATATTTTCTTTGAAGATTTGACTCGAAAGTAAAATTTTTACTCCATCTTTATTTTGTAGTATATCCACTTTTTTAATTTGCACGTGCAGTAATGTGTAGCAGAATGCTTCCAATAAATTCAAGTCTTCAATTTTATCTAATAGTTAAGCAAAGTTTTAAATAAATATATTCCATATTAATACGCTTACTACTAGGAATACAAATATTTCGGACGAACAGGTTGACCCCCCCCCAAAGAATGCTAGTATCTTTATAAACGAAAAAGAAACACGATATCGATCTCTCTCTTTATGATCTTATTCTTTTATTTTTTAATTAATAGTATATAAAAAAAAGAAATAGAAAGTATTTAATTCGTCAAGAAATTCGATCTTGAGATATTGATGTGTAGATCTTTAGAACGTGTAGATTCAGAAAACACATTTTATATATCGTTCTGTCTGTCAATATTTGAAGACGAAAATTTTATAAAGAATTGAACGAAAGGATTGGAATTAATAAATTTTAAAAAATCGTCCGTTAAATCAAGCATCTTTCGAAGATATAATCTCACTAAAATAATTTTTACACTAACTTTAAGGAAAAAAAATATTTTTTAAAATTTTTTTAAAGTGCTAACAGTAAATTGGTAGATTTCTGTCAGACGATATTTCTTTGTCTTGAGCTCTATCACCTGCTAACGTATATTCCTTTAATCTAGAAAAGCCATTTATAGCAGAAACGACATGTAACACACACACGCACGCGCGCAAAAAAAAAAAAAAAAAAAAAAAAATTAAGATCGCTTGAAAATGCGCGAATATAAATCCAATAACTAAAACAATGAAAAGCATTGTTGTAAAATGTAATTGAAAATATTTTAATTTTTTAATTGAAGAAAAATGTAAATGAAAATTAAATCAATATCAGCAAATAATTGTAAGAATGATTTCTGTACTGCAATAAGCTCTGAAGTTATTGAGGAGATACATTAAAATTTCGATTAATTTCTAATTAAAAAGTTAGTAAAATTATAAAAAAAGATTTTAATGAATATTTTCTACCTAAAAAGTAGTTACAGATAAAATTTATATGCTTTATGTCTAACGTGTAAACCTGCAAAGAATTATAAGAGGTGTTTTTTTTTTGTTATTGTTTCATATCATAGTTTACAAATAATAAGCTAGCCCAAATGATATTATTATTTTAAATTTTATCCCACGTTTAAAATTATTTTTTGAAATGACATAATCATCAAAAATTATCAAAATGAATTACCTGAAATCCTAGATTTTAGAACAATTTAGAGTTAATCTTTAACGTTTTGTATGAAATCTTCAAAAAATTTATTTTTAAAAAAATGTCGGAAAATAAACTACAAAACGTGATTCTGCGCGCTGTTGTCCAAGCAAGTAGAATGCATTTTATTAGAAAAATTAAAAATAATTCATTCTGGTTTTCGAATAATAAATAATTTTTTTTGTTTATAAACATTTTTTCGAAAGGCCCTTAATTATCAAAAATTATCAGAACTAATTACCAGAAATCGCAGAATCTAAAACAACTTAGATTAATCTTTAAAGCTTTGAATGAAATCTTCAAAATTTATTTTTAAAAAATGACGAAAATAAACTATAAAATGTAATTTCGTGCTTTATTGTCCAGCAAGAAAACTGTTAGAAAAAATTTTAAAAAATTCGTTCTGCCTTTCGGATATTTGTTGGGAAATTTTAAGAGATACGTCCTTGACTCTTGTAGATGGCTCTAGCGATAAACAAAATCCCAAAGCTAGGCCCCATTGTCCCAAATAACAAGCCCTTAAAAAAAAAAGAAAAGAAAGAAAGAACAAAAGTCCCAACATTCGACTTCGGTTTTTAGGGTTAGTAGCATGCATAAGCACCCGCGGGCATACAAACGGCGCTTCCGTAATAATATCAGGTTATTTTGCGCAAGACTTTTGATATCACAACAATAAAAGGAACTAAACGGACCGTTTTGGCGATAAAAAGAGTTTTCGTAAGAGGCTGATTGTATTTATCAAGCAGCTTTTGGCTTGCTTCAGATCCAGCCAACCATCAGTCATTCAGTAAATCAGTTTTGAAATTGGCGTGGTTTTTTTTATTATTTATTTATTTTGCACAACATTCATGCCAGACGGCTGTTTAAAATCAAACACATTGCATTTTATAACCGTTTTTAAATTTTGCGTAATGAAATGTTATTGACATATAAAGTGTTCTATTACTGGCTTGTGTTAGGGGAACGTCTGGCTTCAGGTGTTTCGCGCATGGCTGAGTTTTAATGGAATGTAAAATAAAAGGGTTCAAGGTAGAATGTTTATCTGAATTCGATGGAATGTTTTATTTCATGGTGGATATTAAAATTTTTGATGATAGGCATCGGGTTTCTTGATTGCTTCAGGGAGCTTTTTATGACTGCTGATATTTCACAAGCTTTGGGGTGTCTGAAGTTTTTCCGGAAAAGCCAACGGGAGTTTTCCTTGAACTAAACAGCGGATTTCTGACAAGGTTTGCGCCTGCTAAAGAGAGGCCGGGAGGGTTTGATTAAAAAAATGTTATTGAAGTTGGGAAATAAATATAAATTCTGTGAGTCAGATGATATTAGAATGATTGAAACATTTTTATCAAGTGCAATTTATCAGACTCCTGTACCTTTCTAAGGCACACCAAACTTATTATAGTGTTTATAATCATAGAACACTATAATATTGAAAATAATATTATTTCAAAAATGTGAATATCAAATATACATGAGTCATCTATATCAATAATAACCACCGAGAAGGGTCTAAGGGTCTCCACAAAACTTTCTCGCATAACCTCTAAGAAACATGTCATGCCAAAGAATGCGTTGCATGGTTTTGGCATATAACACTTACGAAATATTAACTTTTGGCGTGAATTTATCGTATCATCCTTGGCGAGATATTTGGCTATTAATCCCTGGCAATTAATCGTTCACGAAAGCTTTTGGCGATTGAATCCCCGAGATGCGAATAATACTATTTAAAAATCGAATGTTTGCTTTAGACGCGTTTTTACCAAGCGACTGAAAACAAAACTTGACATGAAACTACATTTAAAGTCGCAAAATCACGCACCAAAATTCATACATTTAAGTCATTGCGTTTATGAGTTATTGAGTTTACATGTTTCCGAAAGTACAGACCGATAGACAGTCAATGCCTAATTGTATTTGGATTAATATTTCATCAGTGTTTACACTATAGATGTTAAAATCTGTTTACCGAATTCTATTTAGCCAGTTCTCTTTCTTTTAAAATCATCGCATTAACGTGCATTCGGACAGATAGACTTCCCCTGAACGGAATTTTCTCAACATTTGACAGAAATCTACAAATGTGACCTGAAGACCGTATAACAAATTCATCCGTCTAACTTAAAGTATTTTTGAATTATTTTTGTCAAAGACAGAGAGACATTTGTGTTTTTGTAACTCTGGAAGGTCTGAAACGTGTGAATGCGTCAAAATCTCTTGACGATTACTAATTACTATGTAAATACGAATAAGTAAAAATGAATGTGTGTTTGTATGTTAGAGCTCTACAGGCCAGATAGTTTAACCTACAGTAATAATTTGGTACTTGTATAGCTTGGAAGGTAGAAATGTGCATTTCACAGCGATTGTTTTTGAAATTTTAATTAATTAAAGATTAAGCAAAATTTTTGAGTTTTTTTTCTCGATAACTTCTGATAATATTACTGCACAAAAATTGAAATTTTATTTCGTTTTAAAATCTAACAAATTGTTTTTTAATGATACTAGTTTATTAATCTTACACTTTTTTGCGAAATTTTGGCAATTTTGTAAAAAAAATATTTTTTTTTCTAATTTCTAACAATAGATTAGATTGTTGCTCTGAAATTTAAGCCATTTTCATTCTTTCATCAAATATATAATCACGTGATTTTTTACCATTTCTGAAAGCTAAGAAAGAAGGATCGTTTAATATTTGTGTAATTTTTAACTCAATTTAGAGATAAATGAACCAAATATTTACATTTTTAATAATTCCATGATGTTATGGGATTATCTCCATAACAAAGGTTCATGCACTCAATAGCTAGAACTAAAATAAAACAAAAATAACCAAATTGTAGAATCAAACAGCTTTGGCGTATTAATGAATATAAAGTTACATTTAAACGAGTTATCTGAAAATAAATATATCCAATATTCCTAGAGAACCAGCTAGTCGCCCGAGACGACTAGTAATAAATAAATTAAATAAATAATCGTCTCAGTGTTTTTTTACAAAGTTCCTAAAGTAAAAAAAGGAATTTAAAATAAATTATTAATTACATGTGAGCAGACATTTGTTTGATCAAATTAAAAATGTGCTGAAATGTGAAATTAAATTAGCAAATTTATTAAAATTGGTACCTTATTATGTGCACTGCCGAATTAAATCCTTTATTGACCATATTCTTCCTTTTTCTAGTTGGCATATTAACTTCAAACAATTACATTTTACCAAATTAGCTTCTTTTGTAGATTTGCGTGACCTTGTTGATATACACATGCTCGGACAGGTAGACAGACATAATTCTAAAAACATAGTTTTCGATTTCTTGTATGTCTAAAATGGCAAACGGCAATATAAGACCTATTTAAATTTCCAGAGAACACTATAATTTAAGAGGAAGCGTAACAATTGGTTAGTTAAATCATTTCGAAATATTTAAATTGAATGAATGGCATCTAGATTCAAATTCACGCAGACTGCGTTGCTAAATGGCTTTTGTAACATCTCATGTTTTATTCAATTCAGTTGTATGTGCCAGTGAATTTCAGCATTTCTTAACTCTTCACTATTAAATCATTTTTCCAACCATCTATTATACACAGAGGGAAAAAATCAAGAAACAACCGATTCAAGTCAGTTTGGGAATAATAGATCGAGTAAACTTAGGAAGAATTTACTGCTTTTGTCTCGCCGAAATTGCTCATCCAAAATACGCGAACGTCACATGTTCAACAATGTGTTTAGTTTTGAAAATAATCCGAAGATCGACGGTTTTCACTGTTTGGTTAGGAGAATAAAAATTCTATTTATGAAAAGTATTACTCGATGATTTTGAATCGTAGGAAAGTGAAGGAAATTTAAATAACACAAGCTTGCGTATCAGGAGTCTGTATATTAATAAAGGAAATAATGGGGGGGGGGTGTATTAGTGGTCTAAATGACAGATCGTTTGACCTAAATTTATCTAAATTTGGAATACATATAATTAGGAAAATGGGAATGTACATGTAAGAGCTATTATTTTAAAAATTAAATTCCTTAAAAATTGAGCGAGATTTTGACATTTTTGTGCAATAACTTTCGAAAATATTAATGCACAAAAATAATTCTCGCACCATCTCAAACTTTAAAAAATAGTCTACCTTTCCTTGTCAGGACATGTCAAGCCGGCGCTCTGGCATAGGGGTAGCTCGTCTTCCCCACGATCTGGGCATTCTAGGTTCGAGTCCCGGTTTGGGCATGGTTGTTCTATTTGTGAGATGTGTGATGTGTGAATGTGCCCCCCTGTAAAAAGGAGTTGTGCAAGCGAATGAGTGATGCGTGAGTAGCAAAGTCGTACTCTCGGCCGTAGTTGGCGCTACTATAAAAACAAGAGACGCGCCCCCGCCGGCTTAAATCGCTGTCTTCGTAACAGCGGGCTTGGCCATGGCAAGTGCCATATAAAACAATAACGAAACTACAGGAAATATCAATCCAGTTTTTGTGCATTTGTTTTCAGAATGTTGAGAGATTTTACTTTCTTGTATATGTAGTATAGAGAAAGTATAATGATCGTAAAAAAATCGAAGTCGAGATTTTGACGAATCTACACGTTTTAGAACTTCCCAAGTTCGAAAAACACATCTTTGGAAAATGTTCTTCCGTCTGTCCGTGGCAAAAATAACTCAGAAACGCTTCGAGCTAGTTGGTTGAAATTTTGTATACAATTTTTACACCGAATTTGCATTTTTTAAATCGGATTTTGAGTAAGAGTTTTGTTTAAAGGAAGTTCGTCTGTCCGGCTATTAAAATATAAGTTAACACGATGACTACAAAACAAAGAGCCAGATAAATAAGATTCGGTACAAAAGTTTAACATCTATAGTCTAGATACCTGCCAAATCCAATAACAGGTTGATTGTTTGTCGGTCTGTACTTTTAAAAATATTTAAACGCGATAATTCAAAAACACAATAACTTAAATATATATAATTTGAGATGAAATTTTGTGACTACAAGTGCAGATTTGTGTCAGTTCTTTTATTCGACAAGACTGAAGAGCTCTGAGCAGTCGGAAATTTTGAGTAGATATTTAAAGATGCCTATATTTAATCATTCGAATTCAAACGCAAGCAGAAAAATCAAATCTTCTGCCAATAAATGAAATATTTTTGTTGATGTTGTTGTTGAAGGAGAAGAATACAAACGAAGAATTGTTGCCAGAATCCATTAGTAGTATTCTGAAAGAACAACAACAAAAAATTTAAAGCAAACGATTTAGAATTTATATCAAAAACAGCTACTGATTTTATTTATTTTCATGTGTTTTTTTTCTGTTGATGAAAAATTAGATATTAAGCTAATTGTATCCAAACGCTTATTAAAATTATAATTCAGTGTTCGTAAGTTTAAAAGATTTTTTTAAAGAAAAGATAATAGCAATTGTCGGTTTTTAAAAATTGTCCGGTTCAGTTGATAATTCTATGTTAATTAAAAATATGCATAAGTATTTTTTATATTATAATTTTCATGAAACCTACATTTCATACCTATATATAATATATTCAAATATTTCATTCCATCTAGCTCAAAACATTTTAAGCTATCGTAACCATAGACAGGTTGACAGATATAATTTCAAAAATATATTTTTCTAACTCGGGAGGTCTGAAATGTGGAAACTCTTTAATTCGTCTAATTGGAATTTCACGACAATGATAATTCTTTCTCTTTGTATATGAGAAGCTAAACATAATATTTTATCAAAGTTTTTTCAGAAACATTTTTAAGATATTCTTTTAATTTTCTTAGAACAGATTACTCGACTTTAAATTCCAATTAAATTCGATTGTATTGTATAGTCCGTTCATTCTGATGGTTTGATAAACTGCTTTCTACATTGAGGTTTAAAAAATAAACTTTAAAATCTTTAAAATAAATCTTTTTTAAAAAATAAACATGACTTTTGTTGTAGGAGAAACTATATCCTGCTCCAACTCATTAATTCAAAAGTGGTCAGAACTGGCTGGCAATTTATTTTTTTTTCATCAGAAAGATTTAATTATATTCTCCAAACTAAAGATTTCATCGAAAATATATCATTTGTATAATCATTATTGAAAATATTTAAAATTAATTCTTGATAACATCGGTGAACCTATCTATAATAAATATTCTTCTTCATTTATTCCATCATTATCGATATTAATCTGAGGGCAAACGCCATTTAAAAAACCATAAAAATGCGGAAGCACTTTTCAAAGTATAAATAAAATAAATAACTCATAGTAAAAGGACCATTTTATAGCTTTCTGAAACAATGGTTAAAAGATATAAAATAAATAAACCTCTATCACATAAACGAAACCGCCAAAGCATCCGTCGTCCATTATAACATTGCCTTTTCCAATTTACGAATCAATTGCGTAAAAATACGTATTCCATTTGTAAATTACACAAATTTGGCGTGTACGCAATGACACCGTCGCCAAATCATATCCTTGGAAGAGCCTTATTGCTTATTAATGTTATCAGCTTCCATCTACGTCGCCAAATGGCTGCTTACCGTAGCGGAAAGAGGCAATTTACATTTCCAAAGTGTCATGTCGAACCGTATGTCCTTGATTACAATTGGATTGTGATCGTGCCAACCTTGACTTTTTATGGTTTTGTATTCTTTGCCTGTCACTACTTGCGCCAAAAGTGGACGTTTTCTAATAGCAACGAACGGTCTTTATAAGGCTTCATTTGGCGATTTTTTTTCTTTTTTGTTTCTTTTCACACGTCTAGTATTGTTTATGTAATTGAATAAAAATAATCTGTTAAATACGTTAGAGATGCTTTGTTTTGGGGTTGAGTTTATTACAGTTTGTCATCAGAAGGTTTATTTTTGAATTTAAAAACAGTTATTGTCCTTGACAATAAGCTTTGTTTTTTTGACGATGTTTCTTTCTTATAAATAAACGAAAATAAAGATAAAACAGCACTTTTAAAGTATAAATAAATTATCAAAAATGAACTTTTTTAAAAAAATGGTTATATAGCAATAGTTTTAAAGACTGTCATTTTACTGTAAAATTTTCTGCTATTATATAACAATATAATAGAAGAATTATAACTGAAATATTATAACTGCCTTTTTTTTACTTTCTCATACACGTAGTATAGAGAAAGTACTGTAATAAAAAAATTCGAACTCGAGATTTTAACGACTCTCCGCGTTTGAGATTTCCATGTATGTGGAAAACATATTTTTGGAAAATGTCCGTCTATCTATCTGTGACAAAGATAACTCAAAAACGCCTTGACCTAGACTAGTGTAATTTGGTAACCGGTCTTGACACTAAATTCGAAGATTTCCATCAAATTTTGAGTAAAATCTGTTCAAAGGAAATTCGTCTGTCCACTTGTTCGAATATAAGTTATCATGAAAATTATAAAATGAAGAGAGCTATATAGATGAGATTTGGCACAAGTATTTAACATCTATAGTGTAGACGTCTGTCAAATTTTGTGCCAATTCCAACAATGGGTAGAAATATTTTCATAGAAATATAAACACAATAATTTTAATATATGAAATTTGGAATAGAATTTTGTGGCTACAAGTGCAATTTTGTATCAAATCTTTGTTTCAATCGATTGAGAAAAACGTGTCTAAAGTATAAATTCGATTTTTGAGTGCTATTAACGGCATGCCAGAAGTAAATCCCCAAAAAACTCGCCAAGGATTATCAGCAGAAATACTAAATGTACGCCAAAGGTTAATATTTCATAACTATTGTACGACAATTCCATGGAAGGCGTTTCCTGGCATGACAAATTTATTAAAGAGTATGCGAAAGCGTTTTGAATAGACCACTTCTGCTGGATAATTTAAGTGAATTTTTTATGTTTTCTTGTTTAATGTTATTTACTTGTAAAGAAAATAAGCTGAAAAATCTATGAGCTTTCATTCAAATATAAGACAAATGTTTCAAACAGGAAATGTCCAGATTAATCAAAATCGTTTGGTCCGTTGTCTAAATAAATAATCCTTGAAAAAAAATATTTCTCCATTGAAGACGATACTTCAAAAGCCAAATTAATTTATTGTTCAATATTCTTTCCGGTTTTGAATGCAGCTTCAATATATTACATCAACCTAACTGAACTATTCTAAATTAAACTCTCCCGACTCTAATCAGATATACACGCTGAATCTTCTTCTCCTTTCTATTTTCTACGAAGACACTCACGCGCAAAATTGTCATAGGAATTGGAAAAAAAATTATTTTTCTTGCCAAATTAGAATGACATTATGAGTAATAAAAATTGGAAGAAGAATTTTCTGAAATTCATTTTTTTAAGAATAACATAGAAAATTAAATGTCTTTTAATAAATTAGAGCCCAATGGATTCGGAATAGCTGGTATATTTATTGAACGCACGATGCTTAAATATAACGTGCCTCGCATAAAGCTTATTTCCCGTTTTTTAATCCCAGAAAAATCAGCTCTCAAAAATATTTTGCATCGTTTAAAATCGACTAAGTACAAGTTGCTTCTGCTGTTAATACATCTAAACCTAACCGAACAGGTTAAAAGTTGAAGAGTTAGAAATATAAAATCTTGAAATCTACGCAGAATTCTTGATCCAGTTCATCAACAAACCGATACAAAAGACATGCAACTTCCTTTTTTATATTGCACAAAATAATATTGATTTAAAAAAAGATAGTTAAATATTGTTCAAAGATGCAGAACGAAAGATTATACGTGTTCGTACGAATAAAATGACACAGCATAGATTGATATGGCAGTTAAAAGTTCTAACCCTTACAGCAAACGATTTTGTATTAATAGGCATATGCTATTTTGTCAAAATAAATATCACCTGCTAGGTCAAGCATAAATTTTTAATCGGATGTTTAAAGCATAGTTTTTACATATCGATGATATTTCAAATAATTATTTGAGAATCACAATTTTATTTAAACTTCTTTAAATAAAAACCTATTCATTTTAAGAAGAAACCAAACCTTTGTGAATTGTGTTAAAGCTAATTGATTCGTAAAAAATATGCAAGAAAAAAATGGATTAAAAAATCGATGCAAAAGTTAACATATTCCATAAATGATCCAATGGAATCGTTTGCTAAAAACAATTGCTTAATAAATCATTCGTGTCAAGGCCGATGCAAGTTTAAATGGAAACATTTACCTTATTCAATACAAAGGATTTCTTATGAAATTTCATTCTAAACAAGGATTATTATTTAATAAAAATTCAATACATTAAATATCAAGAAAAAAATTCTCTTCTGTAGTCTGAAGAATATTAATGATAGTTAAATATCGTTTGCAGATATAAAACAAAAGAAAATTATTTTCCGCACAACTGAAATCAAAACAGAATTGCTTAAAAAGATAGATAAATAATTTGAATTTTTATTACTTTCTGGTAAAAAAAAAAAAAATCAAAGCGAAATTATTGTAATTTTCAAAAATGTTCAAACTTGAGATTTTAATGAATTCACATTTTTGGATTAGCTTTAATACGAAAAACATATTTTTGGAATTATGTCTGTCTGGCTATCAATTGACCATAATAACTCGAAAACGCTAAAAACTACTACTACTACAAAAAAAAAGAATACATAAAATCTGGCTATTAGATTTTTCACCGAATTTGCAGTACTACTCCGTTTACCTGTCTGTCTACTCGTACAGGCTGATTTGAACACAAGTCAAAAATGCATTTAGAGGGATGAAATTGAATGTTTAGATTTCTCGTTAGATTTTTAGATCTGTATCAGCGTTTGGACCGAATCCGTTAGAACTGACCACTTGTTGGTCTATATTTTTCAAATATGTGAACGTGTTGACTCTACAACGTAAAAATTTCGACTAATGAAATTTAGAATGCAGTTTTGTCAAAAATACAGTACATATCAGATTTTGGATCTAACAAGTGGGAAAGAAGGTACAAAATATCCGTACAAAGTTTTCTTTACTCTATTTTGAAGCTCAAAATGCATCATGTTGCATTAAAATGCAAGAAAGTCGAAAAGAGAGCGTTATCACTGGTTGCAGGTGGATTCCTTATTTTTTTGACACTTTCTAGTCGCCTTCGGCGACCAGCATTGCATCCATTGTATAAATAGCATTAATATAGTCATGTCAGCTAACTTTAATAAACTACAACTTATAGCATCAAATAAAAATTATTATTATAAATTATACTGGCCTAAAATAAATGCTTCTAAATGGTCAACTATGTTTACAAAGTGACGAAATTAATAGGCGAAAGCGGTGAAGTTGTTTTAATTGGGAGTTGCATCAAAGTTTTAATTTGGAATACTTCACAAAATTAGAGGAAAGAGGTGAGCCGGCTGTTATTGATGGCGTATTTAAAAATCATAAACGTTCAAATGAAATAAAAATTGGCGAAAACTTTACTTCAATTGAAGCTAGGAATATTTGTTGAGAATTTTTCTATATAAAGTGTACAATACAGCACTGTTTTGAGAGTTCTATCGGAAATTGGGAATGGGGGAATAGGTAACCGCTTATGAAACATACCTTCACATGAATCAAAAATTGACGAAATCGGACTAGTAGTTGGTGGTGGTGGACTGTTTCTTTATTTTTCTTATTTGTTTTTAAGAACTAAAAAAAACCAATAAATTAAAACTCAAGCAATGATTCGTTCAGAGACAACAAAACTATATTGATTTAGAAGGTTAGTTAATAATTGTGTTCCGAGACGCACATCAAACGATAATCTTTGTTTGTTGAATAATTATAGGATAATTGCTATCTAATAAAAGGATAATTGTAATTTCAAAATACTCATTAAAAGTTATTAGCTTCATACTAGACTATTTTCTTCAAGCATGCACAAATAATTTCGTCAAGCTGAACATCACCTGTTAGACGAAGCGTAATTTTTAATCGGATTTTCACGGCATCTGTCTTCAGATCACTTATTGATATTCTCAGCAATTACTTGGAAAAGCATACATTTCATTTAATTACGCCAAAATCAAGGTTACGGTAAAACAGAAGTAGGTTAAGCTTCCATGAGAAATTTTGTGAGGGGGTGTTTTGCAAGCGGATGGTATTGTAATGTTTCTATTTGCAACGATTGTGATAGTAGAGTGAAACGAGACACCTTCTACAAGCTCATCAATATTTATGAAGAAGGATTAGGATAATTCATTGATTCTATTCAGATTTTTTAGTGAAATATTGAAATTTATAGCTTAGTTATTTATGCATTGCTTCTGATTTCTCTAACGTTCCGTTCAGTTTTGAAGGCTGTCAGTGAATTGAGACTTATGGCATAAATAGAAAGGTTTTAAATTAATTGTTGATTTCTAGTTTAAAATCATTTTAAGTTTTGAGAGGACAGATTTCGGTTGGACTTTTTTTAGAAGTGATTCTTGGATTTAAAGATATCATTGAAATATTTTTTGATTCTGTGCTGCTCAGGTGTTTCTAAAATCAAGCCATAGGATATATTTTCTTTCTATTTTGAATATTGACTGATAAAACGAAGGTAAGAATATTTTATTGACACTTTTCACAAGTTTAAATTTTTTAAAATTGTTTGATATCAATTTGATCTTAAAAGACTGGTTCAATCTAATAAAGATTTTCTCAATAAGTAGATTACCATTTGACTTATAAAATGATAATAAATAATTGTTGTTTTTTTTGCCAATAAATGAACATTAAAAGCTTTTTTAACCTCCGTTTAAATTTTAATTCTCTTTAAAACAATTTAATCATTGCAAAGATTAATAATTATGCATTAATTGAATCTAGTTATATAAATTATTAAGTAATGTCATCTTTGAAGACCAACTTTTTCGCTAGGAATATTGACTTTGTTTAGTTTTAATTATGTTTGTTATGTATGACTGAAAAGTCAAAATCTCCCTAAAGAATCTTTTTTAAAGTAACAAATTGTGACAGGCATTGATATCATGGGTTATTTTAATGGCCTTACACCTATTCTGTTTATTGTATGTTTAAACCATCCTAAAGGAGTCAAATCTCATGACGTCATAGCGGCAATAGAAATTAAACTTTCTCAGAAAAAGATTTTTTAATTATTGCTTTAATTCTTTTTAAATCAAATTAATCGTCACAAAATTGATAAGTATGTCATAACTGAATCTATTTATATAAATTATTATGTAACCAGTCGCCTTTGAGCACCAACTGTTTCGCTAGGAATATTGTCTTTGTTTAGTTTTAATTATGTCTGTTATGTATTACTGAAAGTTCATAATCCCCTTAATGAATCATTTTTAAATTGTCAAATTGTGGTAGGCATTAATATCATGAGTTATTTTAATAGCCTTACACCTATTCTGTTCATCGTGTACGTAAACCATCCTAAAGGAGTCAAATGCCATAACATCATGGCGGAAATAGAAATTAAACTTTCTGAGAAAACTATTTTGTATTAATTGCTTTAATGGATTTTCAATCAAATGAATCATCACAGAATTTATAATTATGCTGTAATTAAATCAATTTATATATATTACTATGTAACTAGTCGCCGTTGACGACCAGCTGTTTCCCCAGATATATTGGTATTTACTTTCAATTATTGTCTGTTATGTATAAATTAATTTACATGTCCCCCCCCCCAATGAAGCCTTTTTAAAGAGTCAAATTGTAGTAGATATTAATGTCATGGACTATTTTAATGACCTTACACCAGTTCTGTTCATTATATACATAAACTGGCTTAAAAGAATCAAATCTCATGATGTCTTAGAAACTACATAAATTAAACTCTCTGAGAAAACTATTTTGTAATAATTGCACTTTGTCTTTCGCAGTCTTATTCCTCAGGTAAACTGTGCAGATAATAAACATAATCTTTCATCTTTAACAGCGGGAAAAAGTTATACATCTAAATCGTTGGTTCGAATTTTGGAAACTAAAAGTTCGAAAACAAATTAATACGATTTTGTGGCAACAAATTAATTAAAACAATGTTGTAAATTATGCAAAAATAAATAAATAAATACCTTATTTAAGAAAAGATTGCAATAAAACTAAATTGGTATCATTGGATATATATACATACATTTATATTTTCAATCATATCGCGGATAACATAAAAGTATTTTTAATTATAGCAGCATAGATGGGTCAGCCCATTTTTAAATATAACAAAATTTAAAAACTTGTGAAGCTTAAATTTTTTTTTCCATTTCTTGATTCTGAAATTAAACCTTAATTGTGGAATACAATAAATTTCCAAAAATTTTATTAAAAACATAAAGACATTCCTTATACTGAAACTTACTCAGCATGAAAAAAATAAACCGAATCTCTATATCATGATCATCAATAATTTAAAAAAAAACCTGAGGGGAAATATTAATAGCAATAATTAAATTGATATGAGTTTCACTTCATCAATGAAATATATTGCTCTACAATAAAATTACAAATTTTTAAAAAATTTGATTAAAAATAGAAAAAAAAATTACAGACAAAATATTGGTATTATTGAGAAGATAATGTTTTAAATTTTAAGTTGAATAAAAAAAATTACGTTATATTGTTTTGAGAAGTTATGATGGGGAAAATATCAACATTTTGCTTAGTTTTTAATTAATTAAAATTTCATAAAAAAGAAAAATCTCTGTGATGTTGTTATATGCATGCCAAGTTAATTAGTTCTAAGTTTGGCTTGGAAACTGCCACTGCGCGCATAATCATATAGTTTCAAGTGCCTAAGAGCTCACAATCTGTCAGCGGTCAACGAGTGGTTAATTGCTGCGGTTAATACACAAGTACCAGAAGACAAAATAATATTTTGGCCTTATATTTTTTTGACGATTAAAATAAAAATCTAATGCAGAACTACAATTGTAGTCACAGGATCACATATCAAAGTTGATTTATTTACGTCATTGCGTTTTTGAGATATTCTCTTTTACATGTAAGCGAATGGAAAAAATCGACATTCCACTCCTTGTTGGATTTAGCTTCAAATTTAAAGTGAATTACGCTTTAAATGTTAACGGTGGCCTGGTTGTAAGGGCTCGGCTTCGGAACCGGAGGGTTTCAGGTTCGAAACCCGATTCCACCGAAGAACCGTCGTGTAAGGGGGTCTGTTGCACATTAAATCCTTCATGACCAAGCGCCCTCCCGCTGGTGTGGTATGTAGAAGGGGGTGCCAGCTCAGGTGTCATCCTCGTCATCTGACCGTGGTTCAAAATTACGAGGTCCGTCCCAAAATAGCCCTAGTGTTGCTTCGAGCGGGACGTTAATATAAATAAACTAAACCTCTCTACCAAATTTTTTAAACTCGCTCTTTACATTTAATTTTTATCGCGTTCTCTTGTATTCGGACAGGCAAACTTTCTATCAATGAATTTTGCTTAAAATTTGATAAAAATCTACATATATGGCGTAAGGATCACATGAAACTAACGTATAAACCGTTAATCAGAGATGAATCGCTGAAAAAATTGTCAAAGATGACAAGCTAAATTTAATAAAAATGCTAGATTCAAGCCAAAGATCGATCTTTCATAACTATTTCTTGGCATGCAGTTAATACCCAAGTACCTTGTCTCTGTATTATACTACAAAGCATGCAGCTCTCATGCGAGTGGAGAAATAAAAATCTGAGCACTTGCAATGCTCATGATCTTGCCTAAAGTCTACAAATTTATGGTGAGAGAAATAACTCTTTTATGAGAGAGAATGAGAGAAAGTTTCAGAGAGACCACTCCTGCTGGTTTCTTTTGAAATTTCAATTTTCTAATGCATTTAAAACAGCGATGATCTCGGCACACTGTTCTTAGCTCATGTGCTTTTAAAAATGACAACCAATTATTAATTGCACTATAAGTTTCATAGCAGCCGATTACATAATGAAAAATGTGAAGTTAGTTAAAGCGAATTTAAATTTGATATTATTTCGAAAATTTTTGGAATTCAATTTTTAGAACGAAGTGTATAAATAATTTCCGAACAAAAAAAATTATTTATATGCTGCGTTTAATTTTAAAAATAAATTGAGGAGAATGCATTCCAATTTTTTTTAAATCGCTGATTTAATGGTAATGTTGGCAGACGATAAAATTTTTAAAGCCGTTCTTGATAATTATCTTTTTAAAACGAAAGATAAATACTTACAATTTTTTTGTTGTTATTACAAGATAAGTATATATATTTTCTTCATTTGACAAGATAAATCAGGAATGGATTTTTCAGTTCCTATTTAAGCTTTAGTAAATATTAAAAATTAAGAAAAGCTTTTAAAATATTTTCTTGGATATATGATAGAAAAATCCTGTTGGCATATATTTGTATATTGCATTTTCATGTAAAAAAATTTCTTCACATTCATTCTTCATCATCTCGTTCTCGTCAAATTTGAAACCTTTAAAGTGTCATATTTCAAAATAATCTTTTTTGAAATAAGACAACATAATAGATTTTTAAATGTGATATGAAATGTTTTCAAAAAAAGCATTCGAAAATAACACACTATCGAACTTTGATTACGAATGAGATAAACTACATACTCAAGTGTCAGTTTTACATACAATTCACTGTCTTTTCAATCATATTTAATAAAATATTCATGAAAAGTGTGTCCATCTCTACAGCAATTGTAACCGTGAATTGAACTATGAAATTTCCAATTCTATTCTTTTTGATCAATCAAGATCTCCTACAGGAAATGGAGACATTTCATTGCACAATCTTCCTTGAAGGCAGCCATTGAAATGGTTCAAAATCTTCTAAATCAGAAATAATAAAATTTTGAACAGTTGCTTGGCTTCGTCTCAATACCATTGATTCATTTCGCTTTCTCCTCCAAGGTCAACAAAAATCAAGCAATGATTAAATGAAAGAAAAACTGTATCTAGACTTTCGCAAAAGGGAGGTAGACTCTTAGAGAGCTAGGCACTCCCTAAAACTAAAATAAACAACTATAATAACATTTTTATAATTCAGTCAGTTTTGATCGCAAAAAGGTCTTTTTTATCATTTGAGGACATGATGTTTTGATTTGGTGTTTTTGAAGCCTCAAAATGCACTGGTAGAAAACTGCCGATTTATCGTTTTTGATGCATCAATTTTTCGCTTTTAGGGTTAGTTAATGATAAAGAATGTTGTTATATTTGGCGACTTATCGTCAACAAAATGTAACAACTTGGAGCAAATGTGCGCCCTGTACCTGATTCTCCTGTCTGGCCAATAAAGGGCAGGGTTGTAAAAAACCCGAATCACCCGAAGAAGCACAGAGAAGAAAATGAGAGTGAAAGCGAAACAACGGAGGGAGGGGAGAAGGTATCGAAGCTGTTTTTTAATTTCCAATTTTTTTTAGCTGGCAAAGAAAGTTGTGGAGCTCGAACGATTGGGGGGAGGGGACTATCGCTTTTCTAAAAGTTGACGATTGCGCAATACAATAGTCACGTGATCATGATCATTCTAAATCAGTTTAAACCGAATTTTCGCAACAATAAAAATAAAATTCTGGCCACGTGAAAACATTGTAGAAGTCAATTGATTTTGAGATGGTCAAAAACCACCGCTTTTCTAAATGTTGGTGATAGTGAAATCTGAATCAGGTCGGATTAATACCACGTGACTTAAAAAATAATGTTCACATAATGACTTGAAAATTACGATAACATTTTTTTTTCTTTAAAATGCTAATATATTTAAACATTATGTAAAAATATGTAAATTTAAATGCTCTGTAACAGGATATTTTGCTAAATATCACTAATAGTATCAGAAATTATACATAAAATTAGAAAACGTAATTTTTTCAACACTACATTTATTAGCTAAATCAACATATAATTCTTTACATCAATTACAGTGTTTTTCTAATTGTAAATATATGTTTAATTATTCCTCCTTTCATATTTAAGATATTTTTATTTTAATTCGAACAATTCCAGTTTTTTGAGCTGGCTTCTTCAAAACAAGAATCTACCTCGATCTGTCAGATGCCTATGTTTACTTGCATGTTTACTTAAATCATTCTTCGGATTCGAATAATAACCATAATAAAAACAGGTAAAGAGTTGCAACCTGTTGATATCTGATGCAGGCAGAATTGCTTCCGGCTCAATATGCTGTGTCAGTGCAAAAGAGCATGCTGTCTAGGTTATTTGCATGATCATCGTTCACATCAGCCCGCAGTGAAGAAGACACCGAAGTGACCTCATTATATTCGAAATTGTTTTACTTCCGCACTCACCTCTGCCTTGCTGGCGGCTGAATAATGAGACACAGCAGAATAAAAGAATAAAAGAAAAAAATCGTCATTATCGGTCTCAATTTCGCTGAAACGAAGCTGAGATTGTCGTAAATAATTGGAGCCTTAAAGCACAAAACCTTACTTCTTTGCAATTCTAACTCCATTGTTAAACAAAAGCCTTTCGCTTCAGAACAAACAAAAGCGCGGGAAATCTGACCTTCTTTCCTTCCGTTGCCAGAAGCATTTGCTTACCTCTTAACCGGAAACAGAAAACTCAACTAACTATAAAAAAAAAAACTTTTTTTTTTTCAAACAAAGAAAATAAATAAATATTTCGGGTTCTTCTGTTTTCAAGGTTATTTGGGCAGAAAACGCAAATGGCTGAAATTCGGCAAGCAGCTGGTTTTATTCTATTATTCTTTGTTTTCTGGCCTTTTCTTTCTTTGTTATTCCGTCACAGAATCGCAGTAATTTAACAATGATTTGTAATCAGTGATTTATCTCATTTAATGGATTGTGGATAGAAGTTACAGTAATTAATTCTTATAAGATTTTCATAAAAAATTACGAAAATAATCCTATAAGTCTTTAATTCTTTGTTGTTTGGAGGATAATAGAAAATGTAATAAAGATAGAAGGTTATTATAGTGTTATCTTATACTTGCTTTGAATAAATGTTTTTATAAATCGAGAATTTTATAATTAAATAAATGTTTGATTCAATCGCTGTCTAATCAATTCTTTCAATAGGATTTTTTTTTTCCTTATAAGAAATTATACAAAATAAAGAAATGACTATCGTTTGGTTTGATTTGCTTTTATAGTACTGCTAAAAGATTTGGCAATGCTGCACTAAACATTTATTGAATATGATTTAATTTGCTAAGAACGAATAAAACACTGTAAAAATGCAAAATTAAATCTCGTATAAAATTTGAATATCTTTTATAAAAGTAAAAATATTTTAATTCATATTATCTCCTAAAATATTATTTAAGTAAGCAATGAAATCTATTTGCTCCAAACGCTCGACATTTGTGTAGGATTTGTTTTGCAATTAAAATGCATCTGTGTTTATTAAGAACTAGCCGCCTTCGGCGACCAGCTGGTTCGCCAATCTTAATGTTCGTTTAGATTTTAATAACTGAATATTTTACGCAATTCCTACTTTAATAGATTCTTCATCAAAATATTTTAAAACTTCAAATTTTGATAGTCTTATAATTCACTCATAATATTATAAAAGCCTTCAGTCATAACGTAATATGTATCTCTCTAATTTTCTGTTAGCTGCCGTAGAATTTATGCTTTAAATTAAAGTGGAAAGAATTAATCTGCAATTAATATAATAATATTTTTTACTGAAACAAAGCATTTTTTTTATAATATGATTACTGATAACAGAATCACTGAGCGTTTAAACTTTATGGGCACTAAAGAATATCTTTCTTAATTTATGTAATATCTCAAGAATTTCTCAACAAAAGTTTCTCAGATTCATCATGAACATATCGATTAATTAACAATGTTTAATTTTAAATGCATCAAACACTAAGAAAATAAAACGAATCGTTTAAAATAATCAGTCGAAAACAGGTCTAAAAAAACTACTTAAGAAACGATGTACTTAAAACTATAAGCATATACAAAAAATATATAACTAACATAAATACAATTTAATTACAAAAGCATGCAACTAACCTAAAAATAAATTAAATCATCCGTTGATAATGGTTGTCATGTCAACAATCAGAACATAATGCGCATGCGTGAATTTTCAACGTCAGTTACGGTAACGCATATGCGTGAATTTTTCTACGCCAGTTGGGGTAACGCTATGCAGATTAGAAATTTTTAATTTTCTTTATTCTGTTTTATTTTAATTCAAAAGTACTTCAGAATGAATCAGAAAGATCGATTCATTAACAATGTTTAATTTTAAATGCATCAAACATTAAGAAAATAAACAGAATCGTTTGAAATAATCGGTCGAAAAATCTTAAGCCTAGCCTCATTACTGTTGGGAAAAAAAGCTGAAGCCTTACTCATTTGGGAAAAATGAAAAGATTTTTTTTGGTGGGAAAGTTAGTTTTTAATTAATTAAAATTCTAATTAAAAATTCAAAAAAAAGGACCCCAGGTGCACATTCCCGACCTCTCAGGTATACATGTACCAAATTTGGTAGCTGTAAGTCAAATGACCTGGCCTGTAGAGCGCCAACGCACACACACACATTGAGCTTTATTTATAAGTATAGATATAGGTATAGATTGGTGCAAGATCAGAATGATTAGGTTTTACGAATATGTGTTCGTAGTCTCATTATAATTGCATTCTTCTTTTTGGGAAAAAATTGGCTTTTAACGCTTTTGACAGAAATTCTATTTGGAGTTATTTATTTATAGATCGCCTTGCCCTTTCTATTGAAATGTCAAAAAAAAAATTCAAATTCAGGATTTTAATGAAATTTAAAATTCTAGAATCTGAAAAAAAAATCATTTTTGAAATTATTTCCTGTATGTATGTGAACATTTTAGCTAAAATATGAAATATAACACAAAAAAAAATGCTAATATGATAGATTTATTTCGTATTTTGGACTAAATCCATCAATAGGGAAACCGATTGTTTACCCAAGTATATGCAGGTAATGTAATTGAAAAATCCTACACATTAGATAAATGCAACACGAAACATTTTTTTGGTATTAAATGGCATTTTGGCATTTTTTTATCTGTTTTAAAATATTCTAAACAAATATTTCATTGCATGGACTGTTTGTCTATCGTTGCGTATTATTTCAAAATAATTTAAAGGCACATTAATCTATGTGAATCAGATGTGGTAAAAGTATTTTCAATAAAACTATAGAAGTGTTCCAAATTTTATATCAAAGTTATCGGAAGAAAGACTATCTTTCAGATTTTCAATGAACTCACTGTGGAATGTGGTATTTATATCAAAATTATAAACTGGTTTCAAATTTCGAACAATATTCTTCTGCGGGATAAGAACCGTTTTCAATATTAGATTGGCTTTATTAATCTCTTATTAATTCTTTATCAATTTCTTCGTGATTATTACAACCAATTTGTGATTCTGCTTCCATGCGTGGTATATTTTATGGTATAGATGATAATTTTACAAATATTGGAATAGCTACTAAATGAATGCCAGGTCAATGACTGTTTGCCTTGGCGATTATTTGGCGACAAAATGAAGGTACCCGAATATTTGCAGAATTATTCTAGAACATTTGATGCCCACGGAAGCTATAAAAACGGAGGCACACAGACAAGTGAGTGAGTTGAATCGAGTGAATAATAGAGTGGAGTGCTTATATCTAGTGAGTTGGCCCTGAGAGTTTCTGTTGTGGAAGTTGTTGCTTTGTATCGTTGGTTTTTGCAAGAGTTATTCGCTGTAACTTCGTATGCGTTTTGTTAACTATATTTTCTATTTCCACATTCAACGGATTCAACTCATCTTTTTATACTTCATATACGAAAAAAAAAAGCTAGATATTTATAAAATTTAGAAATAAAATATAGATTCTTGTCAAGTTTCAAATCAAATCTATCATAGCGTTGACAGGCACTCGGCATGTATATTCGTATGCATGCAAACGCAATGTTCAAAAATGCAACGATTTCTATATAAGGGATTTGGCATGCGATCCTTTTACTAAAATCGCAGATATGTGTTAATTTTGCTTCCAATTGGTATTTGCTTTCAATACGTGTTTTTTTTTTATTGCTATCGAGCACAAAACACTCATATGCGAGATTCTAGATCTAAAATTCTGAGCAATCGTGATGTTTAAGTCCTTTTCCAAATGTCAGCATTTTTTATACTGGAAAGTGAGGAAAGGTTTTACTAAAGGGTTTTGGAGAAAATAACTTCCGTGTGTCTTTGACAATTATTGTTTGCAAGGAAATAATAGGTATTTGTTATAGGTGAAATTGTTTTGAATAACCTTGTCGTTAATAAGTCTTAATAGCGAATTTGCAATAAGCAGTTTCCAAATGTCAGACACCTCATTTCGACACAAGCGAGAAAAAACAACGAACGTAAAGAAAAATTTCACGTTTTACAAGCGACTTGATATCTGAAATACCTTATATGTTGCAGTTATTTTATCTTTAATGCCTTCTATTATTATATCTAAGATATACAAACAAAAATTAAAAGGTTCTCTATAAAAGAGATGTCACGTTTAATAACATGTGTATTATTTGAAGAATCCAGCTGATAATGTAAGCTGATCTTTTTTTTTATTTTTTTATATCTTTAGATATTCCTTTTAGTTTAATTGGTGATTGATGGGTCGTCTAATAGTGTATCTCTAATCTTTGAAATCATTTTAACAACTTAAGTTTTCACTTTCGTAACATTTGATTCTGAGTGTTTGTAGATAAAGGATATGATAATAATAATAAAAAAAATATTTAGGTTTTGGATTTTTGCCCAAATTAGTGTAGCAGGGGGTCTTTTATTGCTTTTGTTTCTGTCAGACATACCGCTTTATTAAATGGAGATAATAAATATATCTATTTTTGTGTAAGTCAACGTGGTTGCGGCCCATGCATATACCAGAGGGAGTAATAATCTTCCCTAAATTTTCTAGCATATCCTCCAATAAAGATTTTATCATCCCCCCCCCTCCCCTCATAAAATTGTCGCCCTTGAATAAGGATTGAATTCCTTGCATGATATTGGTGAACAAAGTTACGAAATACAGTACACTCCTGAGTATCCGGTTTAATGTAGCTGAAGGGCAGACCTGAAAACAAAAAAACCTGACAGACCTGAGTTCTATGAACTCATTCTTTTGCCTACCAATACCAGAAGACAAAACTTTTATACCAAACGTTATATTTACGATACGAAATGTATTGCGTAATACGAAATTTTCTCACTTGTTATTAAATACTTAGTCTTCCATTTATCTTAAGCCATGTAAAATGTGAAAGCTGCCGCTGCCGGGTGAATCATAGAAGCAGCTGCCGGTAACATGTCGAGTTAAAATAGAAGGCTCTGTACTGGTAGTTTATGTACTGCACTGCACGTTTCAAGAATTTATCAGATAAAAATTAAGTTAAAGGAGATACAACCTGTTCACATTTTAACATAAATTCAGTAATGCCTAAATTAAATACAGGAAACATAAACGAAATGTTAAATCCTAGTTCTAATTCTTAAGAAAATTGACACAAACTGATCTGATTTTTCACTGATAAATGATTACACAGATATTAAAAGGTAACCCTGAAATAAGAGTCAAAACCTACAGTCCTTACAATCCTACAGTCAAAAGGCCTTAATAGATGACTGCTTCTGCAACGCCTTGCCTTCCTAATTTAATTACGATAAAAGAAAACTAGGCCGGATAGTAAAGAAGCCGGATTGTCGTGAACCAGATACTCTCGAGTGTACTGTATACATATTTGACGTGCATTTTTACTAGATCTATCGTGCGAATATGTATTACGGAGGTCTTCAGACCGATTGAACCCAAAATGTGTCGTGGAGTTACAGATGTTATAGTAAAATTAAAATAAACAAACCTTGACCACACCAAAGGCCAAATGGGGGGGGGGATACTAGATGACGTTGCCACAAAGCAACCCCACCTTAGCAGAAAGACACAAGTGACACTTGTCGATGCCAAAAATCGGAAACTGACATAAATTCCAAACTCCTGAAGGAACATGCGCCAAATGTCTCAAGTAGAGCAACTGCCGTAAAAAGTATAATCATAAAATGGTGTACCGATAAAAGTATAATCATTGTGTTTACGAGTTGTTGTACATAACGCTAGATAATCAACCCTTTGCCAAATTTTGTTTCAAGATTTGGTATTTTAACTGCTAATGTTGGATACGTGCGTTTTTTGTAGTCATAAGGCTGACTTCGATAAGCCAGACAGGCTTATTTCCTCTGAACGGATTTCTTTTAAAGAGATCTACAAATCTGGAGTGAAGTCCACACACCAAATTTCATTCTTTTAGTTCAAAGCAAAGTGGGTCTGATACGTGGAGATTCGACAAAATCTCGAATCAGAATTACAATAACTTTTCTGTATACTTTGTATACGAAAAATTAAAAAAAAGTAAGTGTTTGTGTGTATATGTGTCTGCAGTATCGCGACAAATCAATTGCACTTACAGTCATGAAATATGGCACTCAAGTAGTCCTAGTAGTGATACAATTCATTAAGTCGCCAGAATTTTAAAATTTAATGTAGAAAATTTTTTATTTAATATTTGTGTTGTTTCGATGGATTTTTCGCGCCTATTTGCCTTTAGTATTGTTTTTAAGAAACTCAAAATAAATAAATAAATAAAACGGTGCATTTTTGAAGAGAGCAAGCAATTATCGGTCTATAGATATTTGTTTTGCAACTTTAATGTAATTTACTGAATTTTGCAAAATTAAAAAAAAATGTCAAATTACCATTTTTTTCTGAAAAAATTTAAGAATTCAAACTCAAATTCTTATACATCTGGTATTCTAATTCCGCCATCTTTTTTCAAAATTTTTGTAGTTATTAATCAAATATTTCTCTCTAATTTAAAATAAAAATAATCAAGATCACAAAATTAATTTATTTTTAATTAATTCTTCTCTTGATGAGTTCAGAGATTTTTCTTCGCCAATTTGCAAATGGATGCATCATATCCGCAGAGAGAATTTTTATTTCTTTGCAGATTTGTCAAACTGCCAAACTCATGAAGAAAAATTATGAAAATTATATTCATACAATTAAGATTTTAACAGTATCGTTTGCAGAATAGTTTCTAATTTTGTTGCCACTCACTCTTTTTCTTTTTTTAGAATCTTTATTTTTAGTTAATTGTTTTGTTTTTTATCGTCTGCAGTTCATAATGTGCAGAAATGTAAGCACGAAAAATCAATATTATTCTTTATTTTAAGTGATTGTTGTTAAGATTTTTCTTTTTTAACATTCATGAAGTCACGGGAAAAGACATGCCGTTTCTGTTAGTAATAAATAAGTTTCTAAAATCATAACAACATATTATTATTAAAAAATATAAATATGAAGCCAAATGTGTATCATTTAATTGATATTTCTTTAAAATATTATAATAATATGAAAATGATAATTTTACGTCATTATGATAATTTTAAAATAACATAAATTGATGTTTTGATGATGATGATGATAACATGATGATTTTTCTAGAAAAGCATCTAACAATGAATTGGGAAAAATGCATAATTGAATTTCTTCTAAACTACGAAGTTAATTATACAACTCAATAATAATTTTAGTAGCCTTTGGCAACCAGCCGATTTTCACGAATTGTTTGTTATGTTTGATTTCAATTAAATCTCGTATGTATAACCTGGAGCTCATAACAATGCATTTTTAAGCTTTAAATCGTGATTGACATTAAAGCTACATAATTTCAAAAAAATTTACATTGTTCTTTTTATTATGAAAATTAGTCAACTTAAAGAAGACAATTTTCTTGATGGTGCTATTAAAAATGTAATAGTTCGGATTTTCCGTCTTTTAATTGCTTGTTGTTTTTCGCGTTATTGTAACTTCACTTTATTATACCTGATCTACATTTTGCAAATAATAAATATAATTTTTTTTCGTTAGTTTAGACATTTATGACATTCATTATTTGATGAAACAATAAAAACAATTTGAATTCAATTGCAACAATCAAATATTTTAAACTATGCACACACAAAAAATAACATTTCTTAAAATTTCATTAAGATACATTAAAAAATTTGTTTCATAGCTAAATTGGTATCAGTAAAAAGGTAATTTTTTTGAATTAAAAAAAAATGTATTAAAATAATTTTCGTTCAATAATAGTTTTGGAAATCGCTATTGAGATACCCAAAATCTCTCTAGTACTTGTCGGTTTTAACAGCGACGAAACAGAAAGAAGAAATTCGGCAATTCGGCGATTTCAATCATCATATAGCATTTGGCGAAATTTTTTCTTGACTCTTTTTGGTCGCCGTTAAAACCCAGTTGTATCGTCTCTCTTAATTATTAATTAATTAAATTTCTAAAAAAATCATTTTAAAATACCACATTTCTATCTTCCAAAATATATCTTTACCAAGTTCGGTCATTATAGCTCACACTGTCAAACCTGTACAGCTACAACATACATATTTTCCTTTATTATTAGTAGCGATTAGAGAAAATTTAAAGAAGAGCATTGTTTGTTTCATTTTACTGTTTCTTTATCTTTCTATATAGGAAGTAATATTATCTTGATAGAGGTTAAATAAGTTTTCGATTTAAAACACATTACGGATAGGAAAAGTCAACTCAGGATAATGAGTGAACCGATGCACCCTTTACTCACTGTGATAAAAAGAAGAAGAAAAAAAAACTGCCACTTTCAAAATAAGTGATCTGTCAAAGAGTGAAAGTCTGACCCAAATAAACTCCAGTATTTTTGGTGGGCCAATAAAAATGCAGTAACCCACCAGAAAGGGGAAAGCGGTATTATCTCTAAATGTGATAAAACCGGCGTTAAAGCTCTGGGGAGAACGATGATTTGCAGCATTTACTGTCCCATATTTCAAGTTTATGAATCGGAAGGAAATAAAAGTAAGTAACTTACTGCCCCTTTTTTTGTTGTTGTGACAAAGTAAAGAGGTTTGTTTTCTATGCAAATGACGATAAACCTGGTTCATCGTTTCTTTTAGAGTGACACAATGGGGTTTAGTTGTTTTAGTTTTGTGCTAGTGCCCTCTGTAGTTATCTCTTTTTTTAAAAGCGATTGCAGTGAGTGAATTATTTATGTGGTGTTATATGAGATGAATTTCTTCAGTAAAAAGAAATCCAGAGTACCCTTATATAACTATTTATAACTTAATTTCTTAAAAATGACAAAAATCCAGTTGTTTTTAAAGCTTTTCTACTAATAATAGCGAAGAATGTGTGTGTGTATGTACGTGTGTAACGGATAGACCGTTTAACCTTGAATTATCGGATTTTATACAGTTGTACTTCGGATTATGAAAACATAGACCTCAAAGAAATTATTTTGAATTGTTAATTAAGGTTCTAATTAAATAAAAATTAAGCTAAATTTCGGAGTTTTTCCACAACAACTTTCAAAAATGTTATTATACATAATAATATCCACCCAATCCATAATTACTTTAAAATATATGTGCCCCGTAAGGGAGCTGTTGTATATCATGGGCAATGATGGTAATGAAGGTTCAACCACAGATCCTCTTACACTGTCGTCTGTTCATTCAAATATTCCGTATATCTTTGGGGTGGAAGGGGGGCGGCCTCGAAGTTGCCAATTATAAATATATATCCAATTACATTACTGTAAAAAGCAGCAATTTTCAAAAATGAAAGCACTGTAAGTATATTTTTTTTTTACCATTGTTTGGTTCTGAAATTAAACCTTCAATGTAAAAATAAAAATATTTAAAGTATATTTTATATCGAAATATTCTCTATATAAAAAGTATGCTAAATTTTTATATTATTATCAGTAACAATAGGAAGAAAGCTATGAGGAAATAACCATGGAAACAATTTGAGTTTCATTTAAACAATGGAACATATCATTTAAAAATGCGTTTAAAATATTGATTAAATATTGAAAAAATATATAGCTATTAAATTGATATCACTGAAAAGAACGTTTTTTTTTATATCAAGTTTATATAAAAATGGTATTTATGCTTTAATATTTGCAGAAGTTATTGCGGAAAAACATTAAAATTTTCCTTACATTTTAATTAGTTAAAATTCTAATTAAATATTCTAAAAATATCGTTCCGAGGGACACATTCTTACCATCCAAAATATATATTTACTAAGTTTAAAGTTCTAGATCAAACGATCTGAATTGTAAAGTTCTAACACGAACACAAACCTAGAAGCACAGGCACATTTTACTATCAGTAGAAATGTATTTCGTGAAAGAATGAAAGTATTTTCCATATTATCTTATGTTATTTTGTTTACCAAATATTATGAAAGACAACACGAGCAATTATGCGCACAAAATTCTCCAAATCAAAGGCGATTAAATCCTAAAATAGGCATAAGTACATTGTTTCATCCTATTCGATGTAAATCAGCTAAAAACACGCATTTTTCTGTTTACTTAATAAGAAAACATCTGTCCTTGCTTTTTGCCGTGAAATCTGCTCGCAGGAATAATTTGAATAAAATATACAACATAAATGAATTCATCTCAAAAACATGCTTTATTAGAATTGAGGTCTTCATAAAAATATGAGATAAACATGGCAATATATTTATTTTATTGTTTTAATTCCCGCTTACGGATTTTGTTTCTAAGAAATCATTCGTTAAAACAATTTTCAGACGATATTTTTGTATTCCTAAAGAACATGTAGAAGAATATTTCTTCAGAAAATGCGTAAGAACAGCATAAATTCGTTTTATCCAATTACAGAATACATTATTCCTCTTCCGAAATTAGATTTTGCTTCGCCAAATTTCGTTGGAAGAGTAATCTGCATTGTTTAGAAGAATGGTGGGACCGTTTAGAAAAGTGATTTATCGCGGTTAAATGGTTGGGCCTAACGAAAATTCAATTTAGGGGAAAGATGAGGTGCTTAACTTAATTATGGAAGCACTGAAAGGCTCGCAATTATTCAAAAATGCATAGTGAAAAATTATACAAGATGTCTATTTTTAATCATGGCTTAATTGCTGGTTTCTAAAAGGTTAGAGGTTGGTATATACTTCCAGTTCGAACAAAATGCTCTAAAATGGTATAATAAATAAACTTTCATGTAGTTTGAAGCAATAAAAGCACTGAAGGAAAAAATTCGGTAGTCAAAATAAAACCTCTAATTCATAATCATATCCTCTGCATTATAAGTCAAATTTAGAAAAAGATTCTTCTTTAAATATAATCTTTCCCCTTCATTTTTTGGACTGAAATTGGCCAAGTTATGAAGTTTTGAATATTACCATTTCAACTACCGCTTTGAGGAAAATCCAACAATCAATCGGTATTGAGGCGGCCGTCGTTTGACATCAAATAATGATATTCAAAGCCTCATATTCAGCAGGTTTTGATCATATAATAACTAAATGTAATTAATATAAGCTGGAAGCATATAAAAATTTGACTTTGTAGCTTTTTCAGAAGTTTATGCATTAACTGAAACCTCTTAAGAAAATGATGCGTTACTTCATTTAAATGATTCTCCAAACTGAACCTGAAATCATTGTCTTATTTTACAGGGATTCTTATGGGAAAAATTATGCTTGTTAAGCAAGGTTCTGCTGTATTATATTTGCGATCATGTGAACGCGATACCTGAAAATGCCCTTATAGAGACGCATGAAATTGGGTATATGGTCTTTTTTCCAATATTATAGATTTTAATCGAATTTTGGATTCAACCAATGAAAGAAAAACACCCGCTTTCCTTATTCGTTTTCTTTTTTACGCAAACTATTCAGCAGATAATCAGCGATTTTAAGTTTGCATATATAAAATAGAAATCAAAACATTCCTATTTGTTTAGTTTCACTTTTATATAAAAAAATATCTTTCCTCTAATAATATGTTTCAAAAATTATAGCCTTAAAATTTATCAAATTCGAAATTTCGTCCAATAATATGTTTCAATGTTATCGCTTTAAAACTGATCAGATTCGAAATAAAAAAATGATTTACCATTTTTGGTTAAAATAATTTTAAACCCTTTTAGGAAATTCTCTTTTAATGGCAATTGAGAAAGTTTATTGCATAAAACTTAGGCAGAATCATTTTCATTTACACATTGGGAGTGGCATTCAGATGCAAACGGGGAAGTTGTGGAGAAACACATTCAACCGTTTAATTTTTTTCAGTTTAGATTATTTCTGTTTCTCGGTTATTTAACTACACCTTGCACATCCACTTTGCGTTGGATGAAATACCATTGCGTTGGCATATTACTTTCAGTTTTTCATTGCCAAATCACAAGTTTGAATTTTCTTTCACTTTCAGTATTTCAGGAAACAAATATCTTAAATATAGTGATTCATAAGATAATTATTACTGTATTTGTTTCAACTTATGGTGTTTAATTTTGTTACAGATATTCGTCCTAGAAAATTTTGCTTTGGATTAATGATTTTTTTATGGTAAGTGATCTATTTTCATTTTCCTATTGGAATTGAAATGAATTTCCCTTATAAATACAAGAAAAAAAAATTGCAAAAAAAATTGATTTAGAAGTAATTTAAACACTCATAGTTTGAATAACTTAAATTAATTGACGGAACAAAAATTCATATTAAAAAGTGTTTTTATTTGTTCATCATTTTTTTTTTTTTGCTGCACAGATTTGCAACATTTGATACAAGCAGACACTCGGAATCGTTCTTAACATTAAAACAAAATTTGAAAAAAATTAAGACTGTAAACAAGCAAAAATAAATAAAAACGTTTTTTAGGTAGAAAAATAAATGGGAAAAGTACAAATTTCTGTTCTTTAATTTCTACTTTTTATGAGGTACTTTTTTATTGCCATTCTTAGAAAAATTAAATTTTACTGTAACAAAAATAATAATTCATAGAGATTATTCTATTTTATCAAAATCGTCTGCGATTCATTCTTTATTAAGCAAGACAAGAAGTAACAAAAGTTATAAAAATGTTTCAACTTCACAAAATTGTTTGCTTTATTTTTGATGCTCGATTAAATTTAATAAGAACTAAGATAATAATATATATTTATATAAAGAGAGAGAAAGATGTAAAAGACAAAAACACAATCTAATTTATCACCTTAATTGTAGTAACACACACCTCCAAAAATAATCTTGATTCTTGCATATCACAAAAATTGTCTTACCATAATATTTAAAGTTCAATTTTTTTAGGAACAGCGTTTAAAATTCTAAAGAAATCACCCACTTTTATACTTTTATTGATAAATCAGTTTGATTAGTGAAATTGTTATATGATTGATTAAAACAAACTCCGTTAAATGAATCTATTAACCTTTACCGACGGGTCTAGACATTTAATTGTTAGCTGCTAGGAATATTTTTTCCATTCTAGAGAAGCAAAAATATGTATGAGTAACGAAGAAAGAATAAATGTGGATTTTGATTATTTCTGAGTAAATTCAGTGGCCCAGAATTCTTTTAATAAAAAATTGTTTTAGAAAGTAACTTCTAATTAACTAATGAATTTTTCGGTTAGAAATCATTCAGTTTGAAGAAATATGATATCTTAGGAGGAAAAATATAATGCCATCGATTTTTTTGGAAACAGTAATTTAATATAAAAGATTTTAATAACATTGTCATGGTATGACGGATAAAATGCCAAGAATAGATTTTTATTGAATACTAAAATAATATAGTAGAAACGTCACGAGAATAAAAATTCGGGCACGAGTATATTTTATTGCTGTCACTATGACAATGCCGTTAAATTACTATTTACTTTCATAGTAATATTAATAAGATTTTAAGATTGATAAAATTTCGAAAGCAATAAAAAAATATATTATATAATTTAATTTCATTCTTCTTCGAGATACTTTTTTTTATTTATTTAAAATTTAAAAAAATAAGGTGATTAATTAAACAAAATTAAAACATTTTAAAATATTTCCAGTGGTAATAATTCCTAGCTCTGTAATAAAATTATTGTAAAATAAATTTTTTTCAAACTAAATTACGAAATTTCGTGTTTCGCAGGCATGGTTTTATCTAGGATAATTTTATAACTGTAATTACATTTTTGAGATCCAATAAGTTTAAAATTCTTATTCTCGTTAATTACAAATAGTTCATAAACATCCTTAAAATATCAACTACTAATTGTTAATTATAACATAATACATAAAATCTCTTCTGAAAGTAGAGCAAAACTCCAAGCTATAAAATAAATTTTATATTTATAAAAAAAATTCTGCAAAATTTTTAACTCGAACTAAAATTAACGACATTCGGATCGTCTGTAAAAAGTTGTTGCCGAACTATAGTTTATAAATACATAGTAAAGATACTAACCTAAAAACTGCTTTGGGAATTATGTCAAAACTAAACATATATGTTAGCATCACGCACAAAAAATTTACATCCGTGTTTACGAATTTGATTATTTACTAAATTTAAAAACCTTTTTAAAAAAAGAAATTTGCTGCGAATATAAGTTTATTTATTTATTATTTCGGATCTTTAGAATAAATTTATTAAACTCTCACAAAAAACAATAGAAAATCAGCGATTGTTTAACGAAATCGTCTGCGAACGTATAATGTTTATGTTGTTTGATGTATTTTTATCTTCTGTAACTAATAACGTTTGGGAAAAACATATTTTAGGATGTTTTGATATTTTGTTTTCAGATACGATGTTTTTTCCTTAACTAAGTTTTAAAAAAAGGCATGGAAAATATTATTTTTCTAGCGTTAAATGGTTTCTTTATTCAGTAAAATTATGGATTCGTAATTCTTAATCCCAAAAGGTGGTTAAAAATTTTTAGCCACGAATTTAAAAAAAGTATTTTAATATTTTTAAAAAAGGAAAAGATTTTTTTTTTGTAAAAACAGTAAACCAACAAACCCTCAGGTCTAAATACGTCATTAGCAGTCTTTAGGAAAGGGTTTTTTTATTCTACATGGAAGAAAGGAATAAATTAAAAACAACAATAGTATAAAATAATTTTTTCTTTCAAATTTAATTAGATTCGAATTGTTTTCTTACAGACAATTTTTTTGATGATGATATGTAATTAAAATTTCCGACCAGAGGGTACGAAATGATATAGCGATCCACTAATACGAGTATAATGCTAGTAATGATGGAAAAAACAAAACGCAAGGATTAAAAAGCATAAAAATTAAAATATTAAATGTTAAAATATAAAAAATTTAAACATTTTGTTTTTCCATTTTCTTCAGAAATTAAATGTTCTGCTGGTCTGAAAGTTTACTGGGCGGCTATAAAAAAATGTGTCAAGAACTCTGCATTAAAGCGATAAAATCTCTATTATTAATAACGATATGTGTGTAATGTTATCACTCTGCAGAGTTGACCATTTGATCTATAACTACCAAATTTGATAAACATGTACCTTGGAAATTAGAAATTTCTAGCTTGGAGTAATTTTTTTGAAATCTTGAGTTTTAATTAATTAAAAAATTTTAAAAATTTGGCATGCTGACTAATAACTTCCGAGATTATCATTTTTGTACAAAAATAAATTTTACTCCCTTTTAAAATAGAAAAATATTTTTTAATGAGACTTTTTAACAGTCGAACATTTTTTTTTTCTGAAGTTAGGTTTTTTTTTTAATTCTGTCTAATTTCCAGCAATCGATTGCAATGAAGGAATCATTTTGAAGTAATTGTGGACATGAAATTATATCTAAAAGATTTCACTGAAATTAAGTATAACCAAAAGCCCTGCGAAACAGCTGATTGCCAATAATAATAAAATAAAATAAAACCTTCCAAAATTTATTAATTCGCAGCATTTGACTTTTAAATTAAATTAATTCCTTAACATTATTAATAATAACTTCTTTGTTCAAAGAAATTGTTGGGTAGGAGAATAGATCAAAAAAAAGCACACGAAAATTAAAAAAAAAATTAGGGGCTGAAGTAAAGAAAGTTTAAGGACAACTGTGTAACCAGATAAAAATCCTATATTAGTTATTTGAATTACTTCAGAATTAAATGCATGTCATCATTATTAAAATAAAAACCTTTGTCTTGTTTACAGTCATGATATTCACAAATCCTTGGACATAAAATAACTCTTTTTTAAATGAGTGAAACGTGCTACGATTTTGAATCAGTTGAAACTCAGTAAACAAAGTTTCACCTTGAGAGTCTAATACTACAGGTTACCAACGGTAAATTGCTGCTATATTACATAGCCGTAAGGAAGAATTTCCGCCAGTGCTTTCAAGACATCACCAATGACGAATACTTTAATTTAAGAATGTTCTGGAAAGGAATATTCGAGAAAATTATTCAAAATGGAAATTAGATTTCCCGATTTCCAAAAGAATAATAATTAAATTTGACGAGATTCTGTCTACTATTTTAAAAATGGAAATCAAATGATTATCATTTGTTTCTTGATTGTGCAAACGATATTTTATAATTCAATAGATTAAATTCTTTAAATTAATCTTTCAGAATGAATCTTGTGCAATAATCTGTGGTATTTATTCTCCATAAGAAAAAATAGCAAATTGTTCTTTTAGTTTATAGGTAAAAAAATTCCGAAAAAATATAGTAGATTCTTAATAGGTACTCTGTTATTACATTTTTGGGTTTTATTATAACCGAAGATTTTCTTTGGCATTTTTCGTTTAACTAAATATAACTGGAGATTAAATATTACCACCCAAAATAATTCTATGATCTATTTACAATAATAATGAATTAAAAATTATACGAATTTCTATTAGGTGCGAATTCTTAAAAAATCATTATTATTGGCGGATTATTTTCCGTTTGTTCTTTCATCTTACTTGGACAGTTCTTGATGCAAATTTGTCGAACATAATTTGTCTAAAATGCTTGATTTTCAATAATATTTTAATAAACACAACAAAATGGAACCGAGAAACTGTATGAAATGTAAAGCATTTATTCAGATTATAGAATTTTTTTTCGCCAGTATTTTTATTGGCACAAGCAATTTGAAACTTTTGTTTCCGTCATTTTCTTTCTGAAAGTATACACTTATCTTTAACTGTTTAAAAATAAACAAATATTTAGAATAGACTTCTCGTGCATTTTGGGAATTTGTGTACGTTTGAATAGTTAAAGAAATTTCTAATGGTCAGTAATTTAGTTATAGATCACCTCTTTTCTATGAATTGAATTTCTTACTTGAATAATTTTAATAAATGAAATGCAGGACACTTTTTTTTGATGAAAATATTTTTGTGTCATGAATATTTTACTAAAATAACGAAATGAAATATAAAAAAAATTAGACTCCACAATTATTTCAACAATAAATTTTTAACTCAAGTAACATAAAATACTATTGTTTTAATCATTTAAAGCCTTTTCCCTTTTTTGGAAGTATATGCCTATCTTTAATGGTAATTAGTTGGTGGGCCAAAATTTTCACTATAATTTAATAGCTAATTTTTAACTCAAACACATGTATTTTTTTTTGAAAAAATCTGTGTTAACTCAAGCACGTGTATTTTTTTATAAATTCTATAAATTTTGAACTCAAACACGTGTATATTTTCAAAAAAAAAAAAAAAACGTTCACTGTTTTATGAGACTGAAATTGAAAAATCGACTTTTAACAGTTCTAAAGTTCATTCCCTTAAATATGCAATATTTAATGTCTAAATTTAATTGCTGTTAAATTCCAAGTTGAATATAAGATTCATTTTTGAATCAACTTTAATGGGAAGATACAGAGAAATCGAGTGGATCATCTGACAGGTGGTCGCAAGATTTCAACTTTTTTGTTCTTTCTACGCTCAACGTGGGCAACTACAGTTAATCCTACACACGACCAACCCGCCGAAAACCAGCTGTCATTGAAACTGATTCGCCGACCGTGATTCTCGCACAGAAATCACTTCCTTGTTTTGCAGTAAAAAAATAAAGAAAGAAAAGAAACTACCATTATATAAAAAACAGAAATGACTCGTTCGAAAAATGGGTGAAATCTGTGACCTGAATATCAAGTGCTTTCTATAGGGTCACTTCACAAAAAAATAAATAAAAAATAAAAGCTTACTCGGACACTTGGATTCGCATCTGTTGTTCGAGAGCTATTTCTTAATTTATAGGGATTTTATGGAATTGGGAGATTGGATTTTGAGGCTGTGTCCCAATCCTTTTTGAGTGAAACTGGAGTGCAATTCTTCGGGCAATACATGGCGTAAAAAGAAGATTTTTGTTCTAGAATGAAAGCGATTTAAAAATGAAAAACTCTTTTTAAAATTGAAAGTGACCTTAATCGTGTCATGAGATATTTTAAAGCAATTTTTCTTTCTAAAATTTGAACTATATTGCTCTGAAATTTCGCACAATTTTTTTACATTAGTAACTGCCAGTTGATTCTCTAGAATACTGATCGCTTATAAGTTGAATTAAATCTCTTATAATTACTTGATATTTTTTGTTCCTTCAATAAAATATTTTGTTTTAGATATTAAAAATGTTTTATTTTAATAGGTTTTCATCTGTTGTATTTATTGTGTACTTTGGCAACCAGGTGGTTTATCTGAGGTACTTGTGGTATTTAATTTCAAATAAATATCTTAGACAAAATCTCAGCCCTTGATTGCATCAACAAATAATTCCCCCCCCCCATTAAATTTTTATATATATTAAAGACTGGTTATTTTAATAACGTGCACGTATGCACACTTATGGATATGAACCTTTCTAAAGGAAATCAGTCCCATGACGTCATCGCGTTATTAAAACGTAATTGTTCTCTTCATTTATCTTTCGCTGTACTGTAAATTACCTCATGTAAACTCTACAGATATAAACATTAGTTGTCTCTTACAGTTAATTCAGTTAAATCTTTAATACTTAATACCAGGTAAATCTTTAATGATATAATTTCATGCCCATGATTCCTTCAAATTGTTAGTTATTAAAGCAGTTTTAATATAATTTCTTACAAATATTCTGCCTATTGTGTACATGGATCTTTTTAATAGGGAGCAGTTCCATAACATCATAGCACTATTAAAAAAATGTAAATATCTGTTGAATTTGTTTTCTAAATTTCGTGGCAATTTTATTTCTTTAAATTCATCGCGTAAACTATACAAATACTGAACAAATTATTTATTGCTCGATGAATAAATAAAATTCTGTCATAAAAAAAGAGAATTTTTAAACTTTAAAATAATATGTACTTTTCCATTATACTGCCCCAAATATCGCCAAGCAGATTTTTTGGGGACAGCACACAGTCGCCGGAACAAATCACACCAAAGGTTACCAGCGGCGATGTTCCTTTTGGCGTTGGTTGCATATTATTGGCGACTTTATCGCCTACGCCGGTATAAGGGAAAAGTACCAAATAATATAAAAATCTGTTTTGTATAGTTAAATTTCCGGGAGTTATCGTAGGGAAATGCCAAAAATTTCGCTTCGTTTTTTTAATAATTGAAATTGTTCAAAAATTGCTTTGAAATGTACATTTTACTTTCCAAAGTATTTTATGCCAAGTTTAGGTGCTGTAGTTCTATCTTCCCTATAAAGCGCCGACATACAGAAACATAGAAGCACACCTCATCCATCTTTATTATTAGTAGAGATTTGAACCATCTTCACGGCAATGAATCACGTGAATTTGGTACTGAGTGTATTGTGATTGTTTGTTGTTTTATTGAGTCTATTGTGTAATGTTTGGCGAGTATTTTTGGAGATTAATTCCTATATGTTTAAAGTATCGAGAAGTTGAATTTGCGTTTTAGACACGTTTTTCATGCCTGACTGAAACAAATACTTGACACTGAACTGTACTTATAGTCACAAATTCATATACCAAATTTGATATATTTAAGTCTTGCGTTTTCGAATGATCACGTTTGCATGTTTCTGAAAGTACAGACCGACAGGCAATCAACCCGTCGTTGGATTTGTCTCCAAAATTTGTCCATGTCTACACTATATATATTAAATCTGAGTGCCGAATTTTCTCTATTTAGCTCTCTTTGTTTTGTAGTTATCGTGTTCACTTACATTCGAACAGCCAGCCAGACAGACAGACTTCCCATGAATAAATGTTACTTAAAATTTATTAGAAATCTGCAAATTTATTGTTAAAACCCTATACCAGATTTCATCCCTTTAGCTCAAAGCGTTATTGAGTTATCTTCGTTAGAGGCAGACGGACATTTTCCAAAAATGTGCTTTTCGAACACAGGGAGGTCTGAAATGTAAAGATTCGTCAAAATCTCGAGTTCGAATTTTTTGACGATTATAATACTTTTTCTGTATTACGTATATGAGAAAGTAAAGAAAGTAGTCGAAATATGTATTCAATTTTTCTTCACCATACTACTAAGTACAAAATCTTCATATGCGGGTCTCTGGAATCTGGGAAGTCGTAGCATTCGAGATCCTGCGGAAAGTCCACAATTTTAATGTTAGGAAAAACGAATGATAATTAGGATACGTGAGAAAATTTCGGAAAGACCATCTCCGTTGGTTAATATTTGATGAGATTACGTGCATGTAATGAAACAAGAAGAGCTACAAAAAAATTTGAGAAATATTAATTCTAATTTCCGTACTTGCGAATGGAATCAAATTTTACTTCCTGACAAATCAGAATAAATACTTCACTGATGGTTCCTGATAACAGACAAATATTAAAAGAATTTATGAGTTATTTGAATTTTAGACTTCCTTGTTAATCAGGAAGCACAAATACGAGTTTTTTTTATTTTAGAAATGACCATGAATTTATGATCAGGAATGTTTATCCGGATTTGTGTGGTTTTATTCTCAAGTTAATAGAGATATCTGCATGCACGGCGCCGACCATTCAATGCGTTTAGACCGATTAACGGTTTATTATTTTTTTTAAAATATCCTTATCTTGGACAAAACTTTTTTTATTCCTTCGGCAAAATTAATCAGTTTGGAAATTCTTTTAAAGAGATCTGGATTTGAGCTACCTGAATTTAAAACCTTTTAGTGTATAATCTTCAAAATTGCTTCATTATCAAACGTTTATTGGAATTACGGTAACTGCTCATTTTTGCTGTAATCGAACAGGTTTACTTTTCAATTAGCCTTTTTTAATAATTTTAGAATACTGCTGGTTAGTCTCTAACATACAATATTATAATTTAAAAAATTCTAACATTATAGGATTAAAAAGTTATTATAAATTTAATCACATGCAAAAATTCAACTATTATTTTGAAATAACGAATATCAATATTTAATAATTAAATACTAATTAAAAACTTTTAATAATTATTTTTATTTAAAATAACGTGTTTTTTGTTAGTAAATATATAATTTTGTGATCGATATTCACAAACTTTTTGCTGTTCTAGATTTTTGAAATTTTTTATTCTTGTAAGTTTTTGATGTCAATAATTTGTTTTAATATTTTAAAAACTTAAATCTTAGTTAATCGACTAATTTAAGTGAATTTTGATTCCATATTAATGTTGACACCAAACAAAAATCTGAGAAATAATTAATTTATATCTTATATTAATATTTATATTAATATAATCTTATATTGACATAAGATATATTAAATTAATAAATTATTAAAATGTATTAATAATTTATTAATTAAAGACTAAAGAGTAAAAATTTATCTAAAAGAGAATAATTAAATTAGAAAATTGTTGGTAAATTCAACATTTTCATTAAATTTTGATTATACAAGAATGGCGCCATCTGGTGACGAATTTGATAAAGCATTCATTTCAAGATTTTTCTGCGAGAGATTTTGGTAAAAACGAATTCAAATTAATTATTTTGAAATGAGAACGGCTTACCAAATTTCATTAATTTTATCGGTTTCAGTATCATTTCACAAAATCTATTTTTTGATATTTACTTACACTAAAGAAACTGAATCAAACTAAACTGATACTTATTTATACTAAAGAAACTGAAAATAAAAAAAACTGTATTTGGCACTACCTTCAATCGTCCTGATGACATGCAATCAAAATAAGAAAAGAGAAGAATCAATCTTCCATTTTGAAACTTTCGACCAACAATTAGTCATCGCTGATTAACACAATTCACTGTCACCATTTTTTATCAAAACAAATTCAGAACAATCAAACCAAAGGCATAATTAAAATTTTTATTTTTATTTTCTTCTGGTTCGTTTTTAGCAAACGATCCCCATTAATCTTCATTTTAAATGAAACACGTGTTTTTTCAGACGACGAACATCTGTCAACCAATCCGGATCAGACGCTTGCTAAAAATAAAATGAGGAAGTGAGTCATTTAGAATCAGAAACGACAAACTTCACGTTTAGTTTAAATGACTCATTTATTCTATATTCCAATGTGAAATTAGTTTTCTTTTTTTGTTTACAATGTATAAGATGGAAAGTATTATAATCGTAAAATAAATAAATAAAAATAAAATAATCTATGTAATCAATAAAATACGCCGCTTTTTCATACATACATACATAGGAACACTAAGTCCTTCTAATCAACAATAACTTGAGAACGGCGACACAAACATGGTGCCTAGGTGAAAAAGTGACGATGCTTTGCATGTTAAGTTTGGTGACAGCGCTACCAAGCGCCAGAATGGACTTGTTCCTGTCTCAAAAAGGATACAAGATAAGGAAGATCAAAGAAGCATTTTTGATTTAGTTCGAAAACTACCTTGAGGGCAATAATGCTGAGAATAAATACGTGCATTTGTTTGGTTCTATCACTCTTACACCAGAAATTCATTGGAAATAAAATAGAACAATTATTTATCAGCATATATTTTTATTTTCGAGAATGGAAATTTGTACCCCATCGTGTCGACGTTTATTCCTTTAAAAAATATTTTTTCCTGCTGTCGAGAGTTGTTATGTCATAGATTTGGAAAATCGCTGCGAAACAAATACGTGATGCCTTTTACACGTTTTGTTAGCATTATTGTGTTTAGGGTGTGTGTGTTTTTTCATGCTAAATCGGGGACTCTCTGCAATTTTCTAATTCAGTTTTTTTTCCACATCTTGTACCCTTTTCGAGATAGAAATATTTTACTCTGTTGTTTATCGCTAGATGGTGTTGAAGCTAACCCCACTGCGTATGACATGGTCCCTTTGCTATATCTAGATACCACGTTTGGGTTACTAGCTATCCTTCACGAGCTAATGTGGTGTAAAAGGACTTTAGTTGATATTCTGTATATTTACAATTATACAGGCCAATAAATGGTCAACTATTGACGTATTTGGTTTGGATTCGATTTAAAATTTCATAGAGGTATAAAATTCTAATAATAAATATATTTGCTTAGTTTCATGCTTTTAACTATTTACGTTGTTTAGGGTTTTTTTTTTTTTTGCTTGAATATGGAATAAAAAATTGAGAGATTTTTTCTATAGACTTCATATACTTTCTCTCTACTATTATACAATATCTTCCAAAAGAATCTATATGATAAAAATCTGTAAATTTGGTGAAAAACTTGATAACAAACTTCGTGCCTCTAAACTCATTACGCTTTTGAGTAATCATGTAAACAGGTTGACAGACAGACAGATATAATTCAAAATGTGTTTTTTGGACGCAGGGAGGTGTTAAACGTGGAGATTTGCCAAAATCTCTAGGCCAAATTTTTTGTCGTTTGCAATTTTCTCTTTGTATACTTTGTATGCAAGAAAGTAAAAACGCAATGATCTAAATTGATGAAATCTTGATGTGGCTGATACGTTAATATTAGAAATATCAATCAAATTTTGACAGAAATCTAATATAAAGGGAAGCTCCTCAATATGACAATCCTTTCGTCCATGTGCATATGAAAATATAATGATTCGGAAACACAATGAGCAAGATACATGAACTGTGGCTCATATTTTTAACAATAGAATTGAGGGCATTTTTAAATGTGGGACTTTATCTATCATTGGTTTGTTTATTACAATTTTTCTTTTCGTTTGCGTGTTAGAACTGCATTTCAAAATTGCTGCAAATTAAAAATAATAACTTTTGGCATGTAATTTTTCAATCATAAGTATGTATGAACTTCAATTTTTAAATAAATCTGTCAAAAATTAAACTATATGTTTAAGCATTCATTATTCCTTTTTAAGGTTTCACTATCTGTCAATCGGTCTATTCATATGTATTTTAACAATTAACTTAAATACTCATCAAAAATTAATTTTAGTGCGCGAATTTCGAACAAAATTCGAGATCTGTGTTTAATTTTGGATTAAATATATTGAGAAAAATTATGTTGGTTTTGTCGTTCCGTGATCCTGTATCAAAATCCTATAAGTAATAAAAAAATGTTTTTTTTATTATTATTTTTTTAACACTCTGCAGCCCAGATCATTCCATCTTTTAGTTTGGTTTGGTTTAGTTATATTAACGTCCCGTTTTAAAGCAACACTAGGGCTATTTTGGGACGGACCTCGTAATTTTGAACCGCGGTCAGATGACGAGGACGACACCTGAGCATCTAGAACTATCAAATTTTGGGTGTGGAAATGTGACTCTTGGAAAGAAAAAGTTTGGAAATTTTGATAAAGTTATTTATTAAATAAAAATTGATGGAGATTTTGATGTTTTTTTCCGTGATAACTTCCGATAATATCGCGACACAAAAATGATTTTTAGCTATTTAAAAATTCAAAACACTATGTTTTTGATGAACTAGTTGGCATCAATCTTTTTCTTAAATTTTAAAAGTTTTTGAAAACAATTGCGTCGTTTTAAGCAATAATTTCATTATTGCAATGAAATTCACAAATTTTTTATCGTTTTATTAAAGATTTAGTAGCATGATTTGCTTCCATTACTGAAAGCTACAGAAGAAAGATTCTGTTTATTACTTGTACACATATTTTCCCATATACTCAATTATTTGATAAATAAAGAAATAAACCTATAGTATTACGAAAAACATCGAGCATTTAAAAGATGTATGAATAGGGTAGTTGCAGTTTTAATGGCAGCGTGATATCATACGATTTACTCCATAGGAAGTTTCATGCACATAATAAGCGGACAAGGTGTAAAGCTATTGAAATAACACGGCCTTAATCATAATTAGATCTTAAAATTATTTTGCTACAGGAAACATGAACATACGACGTAAAACTTGGATAATGTCCACCCGCTGGTGCGGTGCGGAATTTTGGAGATGGATGTACCAGCTAAGACATCATCCTCGTCATCTGACCACCATTCAAAAGTGAGAAGTTCGTCCCAAAAGAGAGCTAATGTTGCTTTCAAACAGAAATTAAATATGACTAATTAAAGGAAGAGGACTTAAAGATCTCATTTTTTTTATATACTGCGAAGTTCAACTTAAAAAATGTCTATATATGTGTTAATACCGTTGGTTTTATCATAAAAAAGAAAAGTTTATTTATATTAACGTAAAACTTTAAAACGGTGGCAGAATTACAATCCTTACTTGCGGCAAAAACAATAGATTCGTCATTAAAATTATGAAATATTTCAATTGGCTCATAACCATGATTTTAAGTTCTTGGAACTAAAAGAAAAATATTTTTACAAATATATCATGTCCTACACAGAAACAATACAATTTTTATAGATTTAAATCACTTCATCTGCTTTTTATATCTTGACTTCCTAGATAAGATAAAATCTGCTTCACTTTTTGATTTAGTGATTTTTCTAAACAATAGTATTCGAAAAAAAAGTTGCTAATGACAGGATGCCGATTTCCGGTTGCCACGCCATCGCAACGGAAAAAAAGAAAAATATTCTGCAGCTGGAACAGGTATTGCACTTTACGAACAGGTTTATTGTCGTCAAGGTATGATTATTTTGTTCGATACACCCACAACATCCGCTAGCAAAAACGGTGACATCACTTCATTTGAAAGTAATGGGAAAGTTGCGCCTTTTCATGCAGACGATTTTAATAGACTTTTTTTTTTTTAACTTAGAAAAGTTTCGAAAACATGTTGCAAATTTTTACTCATGCATTTCAATTAAATGTATTGCGGTAAATTTTTGTAATTTCCTCAAAAAAATATTTCTAAGATTTTTTTTTTATCTAATGTAGATTACGTTTCTTGGCAACTCTGTCTTTCACAATATGAATTTTTTTAAAAGCAAAAAGATATTTGAAAAACAACTTGCTTAGAAATCGTTGTTAAGCAAACGATTTTTATTAATTATTTTATTTTATAAACCAGACTCGTTTGCAATTTTTATCCAATAAAATAAAAGTGAATTGCATTGTACAAAATTGAAAATCAAAATGCAGATTATATTTTCTCTCAATTTTGTTTCAAAGGAAAAAAAATCATTAGATTTAAATAATTTTTCATGATAAAAAAATTGCTATATTAATATTCGTATTTTATTTAAAAATAAAATTTGACGATAAGAGGAATTTATATATTATATACATTTTACCAAAAAGTTATAAGCGATTTTATTAATGTATCGTTATTATATTTTTTAAAAAAACATTTAATTACGTGTATTTGTAAATTTCCTTGAGTATGAATATTAAATACATTTTTATCTCTTGACAATGAACAATTATTTGATATGTGACAACCGTAACCTTTGTTGTACTAAACGTTGTAATGATCTAAGTTATCTAAATTCATTCGCAAACATTCAGTCATAAACAAGGCTGTATTAAATATCACATGACAATTCATTAAATAATTAATGTATTATGTATTATATATTTTATATTAATATATTTTTTTATTAAAGTATTATATAGATTTTTAAAAAATGTTAATTTACATGCTTGTTGAAATTTCCTTGAGTGCGAATATTAAATTAATTTTTATTTTCTAACCTTATATGACCTTTATACTATGGTGTCAGCAACAGTTTATCTAATATGTGACAATTCTGAACATTGTTAAGCTATATTTTGTAATTCCTTTAAGTTCTCTAAATTTATTCGCACATAATCAGCCATAAACAACGTTGTATTAAATGTCAAATGACATTTAATTAAATAATTAATGTATTATATATTATTTATTTTACATTAATGCATTTTTTTCACTATAGTGTACAATACATATTTCAAAAAACATGTTAATTTACGGACAATTAATTAAATAATTAAGGTATTATATATTTTACATTAATGCATATTTTTCATTAGTTACACATATTTTCAAAAAGAAGGGGGGGGGGGAACGTATTAATTTACGTGCGTGTTGAAATTTCCTTGAGTGAGGATATTAAATACATTTTTATTTCATGACCTTTGTATGACCTTTATACTACATTGTCGGCAAAAGTTTATTGAATACGTGACAACTATAACCTTTGTCATGTTTGATTTTGTAATGCTAAAAAATTTATTCGCAAATATTGAGCAATAAACAAGTTTGTATCAAATGTTACATGATAAATAATAAAATAATTTATGTATTATGTATTATATATTGTACATTAATGCATTTTTCCCCTAAGATGTTATGCATATTTAAAAAAAAACATGTTAATTTACGTGCGCATTGGAATTTCCTTGATTATGAATATTAAATATATTTTTATTTAATGACATTTGTACTACGTAAACTGCTGTCAGCAACAATTTATTTGATATGTGGCAACTATAACCTTTGTTATGCTTAATTTTGTAATGCTATAAGTTCTCTAAATTAATAGTAAGGAATTAAATAATTAATGTATTGTATATTTGGCATTAATGCATATTTTTCTTTAAATTATTATGCATATTTCCAAAAAAGAAGTAAAAAAAACTTTAATTTATTTGCGCTTTAAAATTTACTTGAGTGCGAATATTAAATAGATTTTTATTTCCTGACCTTTGTATGACCTTTATACTGCGTTGTCAGCAACAATTATTTGATGTGTGACAACCGTTACCTTTGTTATGCTAAATTTTTTTTCTCTAAATTTACTCGCAAATATTGAGTTATATTGTACTGTTTCATAACGATTAATTAAATAATTAAGTGTTTATTAACGAAATATATGAAAACATCTTTTCCCGCTCAATGTTGGATAGATTAACTCGTACCATTTGTTATTCAGAATCAATACAAATTATTCTTTTCAGACGATAATCTGTAGATGACATATTGAAATCTTTCTTTCTTTTTCGTCTCCATTTTATTATTTAAATCAAAAAAAGGAAATCGTTTTTGCTATATTTTAGATGTATTAAAACTAAAACTAAAAATTTCAATCAGCTATTGAAAATTAAACATTTCCCGCATTGCTTTTGTTTTTGTTTTCGAAATATTATTCGCCATATTTTGAAATTATCACCAAAAGTAAAAAGGAAAAACAGAACAAATATAAAAATACGTCAGGGCAGAAAATTTTTAACATTGTTTCTTTATTTGCTCAAATAATATCTGTTGTGTATACACTTTTTATGTCCAATTCTATAGATAATATGAGCATAAGTGAAAAACAAAAACTAGAAATTATTACCTTGTTCAAGTAAATAGCTCAGATAAGATAAGTTCAATAAACTTCGAAAGATCTGATCTTTAGTTCTGTAAAGAAATAAGCAATAAACATACCTTTCGACTTGGATGATAATTGCTTATCAGTTTATTTGATTAGATCTTCGTTAATTTTTTTTATTTATTATTTTATAAGATTTCATGAAATCGTCTGAAAAATCCAATTATAAACTGTGGGTTGTTTATTTAAATGTTCTTTTTCTAACGGTCACATTTAAGTTATTAAATTCTTATTCGAATGCGTTTGTTGGAAGTGCGGAAGCTATTGGTTGTTATTACTTTTTGGTTTATTTGCAGTTCATTATTTTAAGTTGTTTGTTTTGATTATTATTTAAGTTCCGTTATTAAATTTGATTTTTGATTGATGTTTTCCACCTGTTTATTTATTGAATTTGCTTCATATTTGAAAAGATGTAATAATCTATAATAGATTATTCTGTTTTATTCAATTGTATTAGAGTACAGAAAGAGTTCCAGATGTATAAGATTTTTATTACTTGATGGCAATGCGATAGGCCAATTTTTTTCCAGAACATAATTCTCAGTGAATCGATTAATTTTAATTCAATTTTGATAAAACAAAAAAACCGACTTTATAACTGAAATTTTAAAAAAATATTGTTTGAGAGATTCCATAATATTTAAAATAAAAATGAATTAAAGAATATCTCGGAAAAATAAAAAAGACATAGAATAAGAAAGATATTAAAAAAATATGTCTTAGTTTTTTCATCAAAAATTTTGGAATTCAAAACGAAATCCTAAAAGCGTGATGTATTGAAAGCAATATTATAAAAAAATTAAATCTCAATGAAAATTAAAAAAAAATTCTTAAACATTCATAGCAAATTAAAAATATACTAGCCACTTTTGATGATTAGTTGCTCCATATTAATAGCAGTAGTTTAATTATACCAACTAAATTTGATGATCCTCATTTTCTCATAACAAATGAAATTACTAATTTAAATTTTACAGTAAACGTATTCTGATTGGCTAACTAGGTGCACTAAAAAGGAGAAATTAATTGTCGAAATCGGTCCGGTTATTGAGGCTGGGAGTTGTATCAAGACTGTTTTTGTGATATCCTCGAAATTGGAGGGGGAGGGACAGATGACCAGTGATGATATTTCCGAATGTTCTGAACCTTTAAAAGAATTTAAAATCTGTGAGAGCGGATCATTATTTGGCGTTAGGATTCTGATTCTTCGGGTTTTTAAAAATTTATTTTAAATGTATGGATTATTTTTAAATAAAACTAAATATTCATGAATTAAAAATTTATTATTCATTTATTGCAAGAAAAATAAAAGGAATATTAATTTTTAAAAAATTGTGTACAGAAATGCATAGCAAACGATAATTTTTATTTGTGCAAACAAAATAAATAATTTTTAAAAGTCATTAACTTCAAATTAAACTATTTCCCACAGATAATAAGCCAGTAAACTATTTCATCAAGCACCACCTTCCAATCGAAGCACAACTTTTTAATGGATTTTTGCTGTACTTTTCTGCATATCATTGATACGGTCATGACAGTTACTTGAAAAGCACATCTTTCATTTAAGTATGGCAGTTCAAGGTTGCGTTGAGGGGGTATAAGCCTTTATATGAAAAAAAAAAAATGACAAATCTGATGAGTGAAACTGGTTCTTTGGTTTTAAGCCATAATTATTTTAAATAAAAAGATATTTAATTAATATATGACGCAATTTCCGATCGATTCGGAACACTTTCACCAGCATAATGGATTAGAGCAGTGAATAACTCAGACACTAGGTGGGGGGGGGGGGTAGAAGTCAAGATTTTCAGACATTTCCGAGAAGCTAGAACTATTAAAATCTAAATTCACTTCATATTATTACGAAGTTGAATATCTAGATAACAATTAAATAGGTAAGTTGCTCGCTATGCGAATAGAAATTATATGGAGATGTAGTCACGTTTTAAAAATTTAAGCGATGTCATTCAAAATTTAAAACTAGTGAGAATTGTCTCCCCAAAACTTTCTCTCGTACTCTGCAATAAACTTGTCACGACAAAGAACGCCTTGTGTGGCATTGGCGTACAATAGTTACAAATAATCCTTGCCGAAATTTTTTAGGGGGGGGGGACAACAATCCTTGGCATTCTGTTAATAGTATTCAAAAATCAAATCTGTGTTTTAGAAATAAATTTCTTAATCGATTGAAACAAAGATTTGACGCAAAACTGCACTTGTAGTCACAAAATCCCATACCTAATTTCATATATTTAAGTCATTGTATTTTTGAATTATCGTGGTTAAATATATCTTAAAGTACAGATCGACAGACATACAGTAAACCGTAATTGGCTTTGGCTCACACTTTCAGAATGTCTACAGTATAGATCTTAAATATGTGTACAAAATCTTATCTATCTAGCTCTCTCCATTTTGTAGTTATCGTGCTTACTTATATTCGAGCAGCCGGACAGACGGACTTCCTCTGAACAGATTTTACACTAAATTTGATAGAAATCTGCATATTTCCCCCCCCCCCCCAATCGTTCAAAGCATTATTGAATTATCTTTGTCACAGACAAATATTTAAACAGCTTTTACCTCTCTTTTACCTTTTACCGACCCTCTGAGCAGATTTTACTTATAATTTGATAAAAAATATGCAAATTTGGCGTAAATATCCTATACTGAATTTCAACCGCTTAACTCAAAGCTTTTTTGACCTATCTATGTCATAGGCAGACAGACAGAAGGACGGACAATTTCCAAGATTGTGTTTTTCGAACTCAGGAAGGTTTGAAACGTGGAATCTTTGTCACAGACAAACATTTAAACAGCTTTTACCTCTCCTTTACCTTTTACCGAACTTCTGAGCAGATTTTGCTTTTAATTTGATAAAAATATGCAAATTTGGCGTAAATGTCCTATACTGAATTTCAACCGCTTAACTCAAAGCTTTTTTGACCTATCTATGTCATAGGCAGACAGACAGAAGGACGGACAATTTCCAAAATTGTGTTTTTCGAACTCAGGAAGGTTTGAAACGTGGAGTACCGCCAAAATCTTGAGTTCGAATTCTTGGACGATTATTCCACTTTCCCTATATTCCTTATATGAGTAAGTAAAAATGTCAATAACATACTATTTATGAATTTTAGTACTGTAGCATTCGCGGATCGTCATGTAATATTGGGCGAATTGTTTCAAAAAGCATTATGAACTATACCCCACCCCAAGGGTGCTATTAGCAGTGGTGAATTTTAAGTATTTTAAGCCTTAAGTAGTACATATCATAAAATGGCATATTTAATTTAATATTTCAGGACATTTTTTTGGTTAAAATTTATTATTTTATTATTGTTGTGAATATGTACTTGCTTTCATTTATTGACTATGACTATGACTTTTGATGACACGACTTCCTTTTTTAACACATTATTATTAAATTAGAAGGTTGAACTAATGACTAGGTAGACATTTTGAATCATATTAAAGCCTGACCAATTATACTTAATAAAGAATTAACATTATCCAGTATTTTATTCATATAATATGCAATGTTTATAAACTTGCTTATTTTGCAAAAAAAAAAAAAGAAAAAAAAAGAGGAAGTAAGTCTTGCGGTCCTTCTCAATCCAGCAGCCCTAGGCATCTGTCTAGTAGGAAATATACCACTGTAAGGAAATAGACCTGGGTAAACCAAAACAGTTACAGAATGAATTAATAACGGATTATATTTGCATTGTCTTATTTTCCCTGTGTCAAGAAATATTACAAGAAAAAAGCGTACAAGTTTTTTACTTTCTCGTACACGCAGAATACTGAGATAAAGTATTGCAATCATCAAAAAATTCCATCTTGAGAATTTGATGAATCTTTTTCATCTCTAAGTCCGAAAAACACAGTTTTTGGAATTATGTTTATCTATCTGTAAATACGATAACTCAAAAACGCTTGGAGCTAGAGCGATGAAATTTGGTGATACCAAATTTGTGAATTTCTATTAATTTTGTTAAAATTCCGTTGAAGAAATGTGTCTGTCTGTGTATATGCAAATACTATAACTCAAAAATGCACAAATTTAAATGTATGAAATTTAGTATATAGTTTTATCATCCAAAATGTAGATTTGTATTTAATTTTGGACCAAATTCGTTAAACAGGTGACCATCTAATCTATATATTAGTATGTATGTAAACTCGTAAGTGTGGTCGAAACCTATTTTGATATCAAAATTGTAGTTCTGTCTCAAAATTTGAACTCAGTAAGTTGGAGGAAGGATGTTCAAATTCAACAAGTGATCAAAATTCAACACTTGGAAGATAAGTGTGAGGGGAAGACTCACTCTTGCGAACTTATCATGACCTTGAAAGATTTGTTTCCTTCCTCTCCTCCTTCTGATTGCCGATTTCTCAATTTGAGATGAATATCACGGAGTTCGTGAACTGAAGGTTCTTAACCTCCGGACACAGCAGGTGAATAGAATAATGGTACAGCAATGAGATTATTTAGTAAATGGTTCCACCTTTTGGAATGTTCGAAGAATGCAGACTTTTATAAAAAGAATCGTAAACAAAATTTCACATTATCTAAGTCGAGGGAAGAATTATTTAAGGTATAAAAGGTTAAGGTATAAACACAGAAAGATGAGTCCCGTGTGAACTTTTCCCATAACGATACCATTTCTAGTTGTCGTGGCGGCCTGGTGTTAAGGCTACAAATTCGGTTCCAGAGGATTCCATATTCGAAGAGTGATTATAACATATAACAATTTCGTTTCCTGTTGAGTGCTAAATCCGTCTTGCTGGTATGGCGTAAATGTTTGGTGAAAGAGTGCCACCTCATGTATCGTTCTCGTCATCAGGTAATGGTTCAAAATTGCAAATTTTGTCTTGTGGCTTCAAGGTTAGAAATTAACCTTACAAATCTGAATTAAGCCAAATCCAGCTTTACAAATATTTTACTACTTGTTCAAAAATTAATCGAACACTCCTTGTGCATCAATCAGAAAAAGTGAATGAAGTGAAGTGAGGGCAGTCCCGAAATCATTGACCTCAATTTACAATTGAAAGCAGGCAGTGGGCCCTAACCTTGGCATAGACACCCACCTGTCTCGTCGCTCTTTTCTTCTCTTCCGTCTTATTTTGTTTTAAGAGGAGGCGGTTGAAAGTAGCTGTCTGTCTGTCTCCAGCTCGCCCATCGGCTTCACTGCAAGGTCGCAGAACTTTCATTGTTTCTTCAAGCTCCAGCACGAACTAGCCCGGCGAGTTTGTTATTATAAAGCCGAGTGATTAATTCTTTTGTTATACTGTAACATAGATCAGATTTTGAAAAAAAAACATTGGTAGTAACAAATAAAATAAATATTTTATATGGATTTAGATGAATAAAAAGAAAAATTTATTTTAAATGTATGAAAAAAAAATGTTGCAAGGTAAACAAAAAGAATTCCACTTCTAAATTCCCTGAAGTAAATCATGAGTTAAACTAATAGTGGAAATTGAATATTTTTCGAACAAATAACGAATTTTTTTCTGAAAACGGCAGTAATACACACACACATACACACATATATATATATAAAGAATTTTTTCTGAAAACGAAAATAATATTTTGTCCGAATTAACAATCTCTATTAATAATAGAGTAAAATTTTTGACTAATCAGAAACATAAAATGAAGAATTGAATCATAAATAATCAAATTATTATATCAGAATTGATATTTTTGAGAAAATAACAAAATTTCGAACCTTTTTAAATAAATTAAAAATCGTATAAAAATTTTGATAAATAAGTTCTTATAGCGAACATGGCCCCCAATGGGGGTTTTACATTTAACATTTTTTACATGTTACAATGGTTAAAAAATGAAACCCAGCTTAATAAAAATATAGAACATAGAATGAAACATAAAGATTAAAATTATGAAATTTCAACAAATATGCTGTTAATAGTTGAAAAAATCCTATGAAATTTCAACAAATATGTTATTAATAGTTGAAAAATCATATGAAATTTCAACAAATATGGAATTAGTATTTGAAAAATCATATGGAATTTTAACAAATATGGCATTAATAGTTAAAATCATATTAAATTTTTAGAAATATGGTATTCATAGTTGAAAAATCATTGTTATGGATAGATATTTAAAATAATTTTTTTTGCTACTTTAATTAATTTTTTCTTTTTTAATCCGAAAAATTAAAACAAAAATAGTTTTAAGAAAGTAATACAGTAGTAAGAAAATTATAAAAAATTTGCAATATCTTTTCTACATATTGAAATTCCTACAAAATGAATTTTTCTTTCTTCCAAGTTTAATAAATAAATAGGGATTCCAACTTAAATTCTGGCGAAAAACTGCATGATATGGATTGAACAATGTGTCATCCTGATATTTATCAGTTTAACTAACCTTCATGTGTCATAACAAAACTATTTACTTCTATGAACTGTTTGATTTGAAGGTCACAGGATATGATAGTCTGAGGGAAAAAAGAATGAAAAAAAAAAATGAACAGCGGCGAAGAATTTCGAAGGAAAAATTTTTTTATTGTCAAGTGAAATACTGTGCAATAAATTTTGCATAGTACAATTTACTGTATTGCGTCATAATAATTTTAGTGTTGGCTTTCTTTCATGGAAAAAATTTTAAGGAAAAGGAAATTGAATAATTTTTTAGAAATGTTTATGAGATACCGCCAACGCAATTCCACGCCAGTCTTTGTAATCATTGATAGTGTTTTCTCCCTGCTCTTGCGCATGCGTGAGGATTCGTTTATTTAGTCAAAATGGGTTTGAGAGGAAAGATGAAAGGAGATGTTTACATTTAACAATAAAATTAACTCGTATTGTGCGCTGACTTAGGAGACGTAAAAGTTTGGGATAACTCAATAGTATTTTCAGAAAAAGATGCTAATTTACAATAAAATACTTTAGAATAATTTTTGCTTACTGTAATCAGCCTAAATATTAAATTATGGTGAATAAATGGAAGATTTATGATTTCTTTGTTTAAAATCTGATAATTCACTTTTTTACAAAATAATGATAATAATTTTTAAGTTAAAAACCTTTTTTTTTATTTATTATTGAACATTTTAATAGCATTTTTAGATTGACATAGATAGATAATCTTGGACATATTAAATCATATTATATAAAAAATATTCTTCGTGCTACTCTGCTTTTTTGCCATTTGAGTTAGCCACATAATCAATCAATACTCAAATTTGAGTTAAAATAGTATGGTTGGAAACGCCAGGGCTATCACATACACATGAGGGAAAAAAACCCCACCAAAAAATAACTAGTGATATCTAAAGAATCTAATGGGATAAGTAATCTCATAAGGTCAAGAAAATGAAGAAGAATTCCGAAAATACACTTATCCTTCCACGTCTCACCCCTTAACGAAGTAGAATCATCGAAAAGGGACAGTTTCGGGATGCGGAAACAAACAGCATTTACTCACATAATTACAAAATATGGAATGTTTTGTCCTTAACATCGTTCTATGGAGAAGAGAATTGAGAATGCATTTCGGCACCTTTCTATTCAACTTTGTGTCCAAAATTGGGCAAAAATACACAATTTTGGTGCAAAAAGCATATTTCAAATTTCATTAATTTAATTTGCTATGCTTTTGAGTTATTGTGATCATACATACACAGAAACAAACATTTTACTCTCTGATGGATTTATTCCATATATAATATTAGATAATTTTGATGAAAAGGCCATATGCTAAAACCCACCTATCTAGCGTCTTGCGTTTCTGGGTTATTGCATTTACGAACATAAGAATAAACAGACCAACAGAAAATCATTCTTTGATTTGGCTGAAATTTTGATGCAGTTGTAAAATTCTACATATAAGACCGAATGTTAAATTTCATCTAGTTAGTTCACTACATTGATGACTTAAACTATTTATATTCACACAGACGAAGGTCTTTTATTTGAAATGTGATAGAAATGCACAACTTTGGTGTAAAGATTTTAATTTCATTCTTCTAGTTGGTTCCATTCCCTCATTATCGTGTCCATAGACATTATTCCATTAAAGGGTTTACTGGGCTCTGTAGGGTTTAAAAGATAAAAGATCGTTAAATCTCGAAGTTGAATTTAAAAAAAATACATTACAATACTTTTTCTTTGTAAAATTCGAGGAAAGAATAGAAAGAGAAAAAATATAGTAAACCGGAAAAATAAAAAAAGAATTAGGCGTTTTAAAATAGTGTGGAAGTGAATTTAGATTAAAGAATCGAATCTTCAGATAACTAACTGCTTGTAACTTTGAAGGTTAGCTAACACGAAATGTTATTGTCATACCTTTTTGTAATTTAAATTTAAATTTTAATTTTAATTTAATTAAAATTCAATAAATGGCGCCACAATTTTGATTCATGCAATATTGAAGGGAAAATTTCCTTTCATTATAAAGATTTAAAGAAGAAATTCAATTAATACGTGACAATCAAATTTTATGTATATTCTAAAATTATTTTTGAAAATTACATGTTTTTAGTGCAAAGTCTTTTTTATATAAAGCTGTTTAAAAAAATACCTCTTGTTAGATGCAGAATCTTTTCATTTTGTGTCTCCATAGAAACTGACTCCATTAAAAACAAACAAATGAAACTTCTAGCGAATTATTTAACTGATGACTTGAAACGATTAATCATTAAAAAATTTTAAAAGATATGAAATTATTTTGATAATAAAACGACTTTCTTAATATTGAATTTAGCATAGTGGAAGTTGCTTACATAAAATAGAAAAAGGAACTATCGAATTTTGAAGCCTTTTTTATGTCATTCAGAACAATTCTTGGATTAAAACTTGGTATAGTATAAAATTGTCTGCAAATAATTGTAAATCAGTTCAATCCTTTTAAATAATTTCATGTTAGAATATTTATGTTTTATATTATGTAACAAGTTTAAATATAATGTTTTTAAATATCGCCAACTTTATTAATTTTTCATTAAGGAACAAACAATTAAGCAGTTTTGTACTTGAAAATAAAAAAAGTGAAATAAAGAATAGAAATTGAATTAAAAAGCAATTATTTATTGCATTTCCATGAATGATTTTTTTTGCAGACTTTCTTTTCTATTCAATTTTAATCTGTATTTTATTTTTGCACAATAAACATTACTTTCGATAAAGAATTGAAATTCATAGAATATTATTCTTAAAAGTATGAGAAGGTTGATGTTCCTGTTTTGATTGAACTGCGATTGCGATTACAATGCACAAGCGAATGCATTACAAAGCACAAAAAAATATTCTAAATTTTTACGAGATTAAATTGTTTGTCTATAACTGTCAAGATACCATTTTGAACGATATCGCACGCTGACCTCTGGCCGATGACCGGCAAACACGCAGTCGTAAAAGAAATATTGGTCTAAAATAACGCGCCAATTGAATCATCGAAGTTCATCGCTCTGGAAATTCTGTTGGACGAACAAAAAGAATAACGGCTCTTGAAATTTCCTTTATTATTTATTCCTATCAGCTGTCAATATGCAAATGCTTATATTTTGAAAGTTTTCAGCTCCATCCAACTTTTTTCTTGATTTATGTATTTTTTTTATTCAGAATAATCATATTTAATTGCAGTAAACAATATTTATTCTTTTCAACTGATTCAACGTGAAGGACGAAAACTTTTCAACTCCATTGATTTTTTTTAGCTATTTTTTGGTTTCATTCACTGTTCTTTTATCATTTCATTTTATTTTTTTTACGGAACTTTTTGCAATTGTTCATTTTGTTGTATCTGTGAACACTATAGAGTTCTAACTAATTGCCGGACGCTTGGCTGGGTGGCACGCTTCGGGAAATTAGATTCTGGGATGGAAAATAAAAATTTCGTTTCAGTTTGAAGTGAATGAACTTTTGCGGTTCGCTTGATTTTCCATAATGGGCGTTGAGAGAGAAAAAATTACTCTGCTTTTAAACACGGGTTTTTACAGATTAACTGCTGTTTAAAAACTGTTCTTTTTGTTAGCAAGAGCCATAAAAGAATAAATTTCATTACAGGAAGACAATTACTTCAAATGAATAAAGAAAAGGAAAACAAAAGAAGGCTAAATAAAAGAAGTTAGAAGTTCTGATGTTCCAGGAATACCAACATGATTTTTCTTTATAAAAAATAAGGAAATTATTTAAAAAAATGAGGCTGATAATTTCATTTTTTATTCACCTTATGAAAACAATCCTTTGGAAAATTTAAAGTAACTTAATAATTATTCAAATTAGAACGTGAGATATAATTTTGTGGATTTTTTTTTATATTCTATGGATGTTACTAAAGTTGATATTTAAATTGAAAATCTAATTTAACTAAAACAGAATTCAAGTCAAAAATTAATTTTGAAAGAAAATTGCACCAACTGCTTCATATTTTAAACTCAATATAATTTAACTTTTTTCTTTGAAAGATTACAAACTCAAAATTGTCAGTTGTTTTACGTAGTTTTTGTCACTACAACAAGCTAAATTAGAAACTCTTGCATTTTAATGTAAATTATGAGTATTAGTAAAAATTTTCACAATCACAATCACAGTTTTTGTGTATTATGTACAGTAACAGTCTGTACATAATACATAAATGAATACGTTGATTTAGAGAGTTTTTATTACTATAAGAGAGTTAGAATTTAGTTTATATAAAAGTACCAAATATTAAAATTTAGGCTGAAGATTTGACATCGGTTATTGATTTTGAAATTTCGAGGTCTTTTAATGTCGGGATCAATCATACGACGAAACCGATTTATCAATTATATGTTAAATAATACCGGTTAAATTGTTGAACTATTTCTTATTTGATTTTCACAGTTTTTAACTAATTATTCATAACAGCTTTAATAACTAATACGCATAAATAAATACATTTCATAACTATCCAGACGAAATGGTAACACGCATGTGAACAATATCATTAGTTAAAATATATACTACTTTCTTTCAAAGCGAATGGCAATGTTTTTTTTAATAAATCATTGTAATCCTGACCTTTTTTGTGTAGTTTTATTGCATAATTGAGTTATTCCCGTAGAAAAAACTTTTTTTACAAACGAGAAATATAATTAAATTTCTCAGTGATGAAATATATCACTAAACATTTATATGATGACAATTTTTATGAAACAGGTGTTTATTTCTATTCCTGGTGATGTGATTAAGATACTGATTATTTTTCCATTTTGAGAGGTTTCAATATAAGGCATGCTTAAAAAAAACTCTTTTTTCTTCGTATTTATAATTAAGGTTTAGACTTGAATCCACTTTCAAGTATTGCTGATCTTTTCTATGATATAAGAAATTTAAGGACATGCATTACACAGTGAAGTATAAGGTTTCTAAAATAGTATGAGTTATACATCCAACAAAATTTGAAATTTAAAAATACTTTAATAAGAAAGCCATTAGTCACCGAAAATATTTAATGAAAGCCTTTAGCAACTATTAATACCGGGAACTAACTGGTTGCTAAATACGGCTAGTATCAAATACACCGGTTTAGGGAAAGAAGAGAAAGAATTACAGTGCAAAAAGCAGCTAATATTAAAAAGTAAAAGAATATTTTCCCTCTATAATCAGGTTTCATTATTGTTAAAAAAATCGTTCGATGGGTTTACAGGGAATGTAATACAATAAGCTGGATAATAGAAAGTGAAGCTTTATTACTCGCATAACAAAATAATGCCAATTCCGAATAACAAAAACACAGCCGAAGTGTGCACAAAGAACAGCACTTGTAGATATTAAAAATACATCAGAAAACAACAAATAGATAATTAACTAACAGAAACAGAAACTTGATGTTTACAAATTATCAGTACATAAAAATTACACATTTGAGCACCTCAATATTATATAACTTTCTGAAAAGTTAGGACATCACATTCGAATTCTCAAGATGAATCTGCTGATATCTGCTCCTAAGATGGATAGAACCGTAATTATTGTATTTTCCATAACTTTCATTTTTGTAGCGAAATTTGATGGTTTGAAGGACAATGGTTTGGCTTATATTAAAATTCTGCAAATCTCTTTTCTTTTTTCCTTAAGACAAATATGTCACGGAAATTGTATTTTAGATTTGTAGCAACATATTTGTATTATAATCGCGTTATTGTGTCTGGCTTTCCCATGTCATAAGAGAATCATATATGTATTTTCATAAGATTCAGTTCAGAATTTATTTAGGATACAGAAATTTTATGTTAATTTCATATACAAAAATTCTTGAGCTACCACTTTCATATACATAATTGATAGATTAACCGACAAAAAATATATCGGATTTTGATAAAAAAAAATTTAATATAAATTCACAGTTTTGGTGACAGTTGCATATCAAATTTCATTCGCCTACAATTCGCGCGTTATCATGTTCTTACAAACAAGCGTAATCTCCCTCTCTAAAAAATCCCGATCGGATTCAAACAAGTCTAAAAATTTGCAGATTCATCAAGTCTCGAAATTGAATATTTTGATGCTTCCCTTTTTCTTCTTTTATATATTTGAAAGTAAAATTTGGATATTTGGATACTGTTGCTGTAAAATTTCAAAATTTATTCGAAGCGACTGTTGGAAACAGAAAGAACATTTTTAAGGAGATTCGAATCTCTAATCAGAAACTTCAAGGCATGATAATATTTTAGGCTTGATTCGTCTACCTTTATTTTAGTCTTTAAATTGTATTTTAATTTTATTATAATGATAACATGTATGCAAAGAAATTATTTTATATCGTCTAAATGTACATTATATCGTCTAAATATATATTTTATATCGTCTAAATAAAGAAATAATTTATAATGTATAAACATAACTACTAAAACAGTGAAAAGTAATGTAAAATATACTAAAAAGTTTTGTTAAAAACTTATTAAAATTATACAAAATAAAATGTAAGGAAATAAAATTAGTATTAAAAAAGTTAGTTTCTTTAATTTTTAGCTAGTGTAAAAATAGTTAATATGCAGAAACTATATGTACCGAAATTTCTGAAAAAAGAAATTAACAGTTTGACTGATAAAAAATCAAAATTAAAGATTAAAAACATTAAAAAATTAAAAACCTAATATAAATTTTGAAAATTTTTCTGAGAATACATCCTATCTGAATAATTACGTATCAAATTTAGCATCTCTAAGTCTGTCTTGTAGACGTTTGTGAATGTTTTTTTCCTTCTTTTCCTAGGCATTTTGTATCATGCAATTCCTAGTATGACAGCTAATAAACATTATCAAATTAAAAATTATCGCAAAGGAAATATGATTAAATCCGAATTTTCAAAGCAAGTTTCGTAATCCTAAATTGTTGAGAAAATTCTTATTAATTGATAAAAATATATTATGTTATTAGAATATCTTTTAACAATGCAATTAATTTGAATGATTCATCCATGTCTTTCAACCTAATTTAAATCTCAAAAACAAAAAATATATATCAAATTCAGTTCCCCTTTTGCTCCAAAGAATGTTTATAATTCCATCGAAAACTAACCTCTTGAACTCAATATTTTTTACAACTCAGATACAAGAATCTGTAATCTAAAAGAACACGATAGCGCAATAGAGATAAATTCTCGACGGAATAAATTTTTTCGAAAAAACTAGAATGATTCAACCCTGTCTGCTTCGAGTTACGACTCGTGTAAAGCGGCGTGATTTAGTTGTTTCCAGGCTGAAGTATAACGTGGTGGAAAAAAAATTCAAAATCGTTTGGTCTTGAATGATTGTCGTACTTGTTCAGGTGAGATTTATCAATTGAATATTGTAAGTTGACTCGATGTCTTGCTTAACTATTTATAAGACATTGTGTCGCTCCATTCTTTAACAAATCAGACAATGCATGTGTTTGTAAGATGACGTTCTAATACTGCAAATTTTGCAATGAAGATTTTGTTAAATTCTGATATCTTATTTCGGGAAGAATTTTATAATTGATATTTTTTAATAGGAACATTTTATTCGTTACTAACTGGAAACTGGTTTTATTTTGATTTGTCAATAATTTAATGTTTTCTCCGGCCTTATAAATATTTTATTAACATGATGAAATATCGTTTAGAATTCGAATGTTTATTGGTTAATTGGAAGTTGAATTGTAAAAGAAGGTTTTATTCTTTTCATCGTTTTTATTAGTGAAATATTAGGTACTTTATATTCTCAGTAAACAACAAAAAAGACCCATTTTTTTAAGGCCCTTGACACTTTCGAGGACTAAACTAATTTGAGACCAATATATTTATGAAAATATGTATATTTTTTTTCAAAAAAAATTTGAACGAGTAAAGTTTAGAGCTTATTTTGTAGCTTTAACGCACAATTGCAAACAAAGTGCTATGAAATCTATATAAAATTTAATAAATATTTATTATTTTTATTATTATTTATATTAATTATTGGTAGTTTTTGAAATTTTAATTATTACTACTTTATTCATAATAATTACATATTGATGATGTATTTACTGGAATTGCTAATAAAATTAAATATTTATTGCTATTTTCTGTTTAAAAATTGCTGTTTTTTATTACAATATTCATTTTTAGACCTTGTTTTAATTCATCATTCATTTTTAGGACTAATCTTAATTTGAAAGAATTAAAATATTAATTTTACTTTGAATCATAAAAATTCCATTTTATATGAATGATTTTTTATAGAATGTATTTCATATGTTAATCATCTAATCTACACTTCATGTCTTCTAATCATGTCGTTTGTCAGGTAATATAAACGACTCCTAACAATATCGCTAATTTTCATTGCAGTGCAGTAAAAATATTATTATATATCATTAGAAACAGAACACTTGAAATTTCTGTAGTTAGATCTGTCATAATTTTCTTGTCCTCATATAAATGCTATCAAAATGTTTAAAAAAATGCACATGAATAAAATTTAGTAACTGTTTAAATGTAAAAATTTGATTAAAATTAATAGTTATTAAAAAGTTAAAATAATTATATTGCCACCCGCCTTTAGTAGCCAGTTTGTTCGGCCAAAATGTTGACTTTTTAAGATCTTACTATGAATGTATTGTGCAGATTTTCTTAATAATTTCACCTTGTTATTTAATGAGACCAAAAAAAACGAAAAACGTGAATTTAATTCTAAGAAGTCGAAACACAATACATTAACAAATTAAACTTATTAAAAAATGTTTATTCAACAAATGGAAACGAAAGTGAAAATCCTATTTTTGAATCAGCTCCAAAGAAAGCATTTTTAAAAATCTTAATTTTAATATTGGCGAAAGCACGCGATTGCATGTTTCTATGGATGAATTAAAATTTCTTTCCATTAAAAGATAATCATTACAAATTTTATATTACATTAAAAATTTTTAAGATGAAGAAAATATTTACAGAGAATTAAATATTAAAGAGGTAATTTTTTTACAATTTTACGATAATGCAAAAATTATTTTTTTAGATATTTTTAATAGATAAGGTCACCAGTTTCCATATCTATGTGGCTAAGAATAAATCTATTTTTGCGAACGAGTAAGATTTGTTTGACGCCTTTTTTTTTAAATTTCTTTTGCATCTTATTTTTTCTGAATGATTAATCTCTGGTGAGCTTTATTCAGAGTATTTCCAGTAATGTTTTGCAGCTTCATTCATTTACGTAATATTGAGCTGAATGCAGCTGTAAAAGTATTCGCACTATAGAGCTGAGATACTTATCAGCTCTATGATTCGCACAGTGATTTATTTACATTTGACTGTTGCTATTCAACAATTAGTAATAAGAGTGATTTCTGTTCTGTATACGTTAGCTTTTCATATATAAATAAATAAGAATTATTCCTTCTCTAATCTTATCTAAAAATTTCGTATCTCTTTCGTTTCGTAAAAATCTTGGCATCTATTATGTGTTTTTTTCAATGCATCACAATTTTAATTTTATTTATAGAATAACCATTTATATTTTTAATGTTTAGTACGATTAATTATTATAACTATATAGAAATAATCATCAGAACTGAATGAATGTGTCACAGAATGGATTTTATGTCCGCTAAATACATTGAGACAATTTAAGGATTAAAATGATTGTGACTAATGAAAGTTTAATAATAAATAATTAATTTTAATTAAAAATATAAAATTAATTAAGAATAAATTATAATAACAATTTGAAACAAATTTAATTTTTGGTGAATTTATTATAAGGAAACTGAACTAGCAATGATAGTTACATAGAATCTGAAATCTAGTTTTAGAAAATTTAGAAAATTGTTTGATTTTGAATGCTTATCTCTGATGCCTTTTATCAGTTGAATTTTGCACATACTCGATGTTTTTCTTAACTATGGTGTTGAATAATTCTTTCTAAAAGCAAAAGAGGTTCTAACAATAGGAATAACATAACCTTGGCTTTCTAATGTTCTTATTCTTGTAAAAATTTAGTAAATGTTATATTTATTCTAGGTACGAATATTTTATTCTTTGTGATAGAAACAAAGAGTAATATTTCTTGATGTGCTTTATAAATGGATCAAATTGCTTAAAGCACATTAGCAAAAAGCGAGACATACTATATAACAACAAAACGCATTTTAAAAAAATTCTAGGATAGAATTATGTCACTGAAAGTCATAACCTTTTTTTTTTTTTTTTCTTATGAGACAAATTTTTTTTTGTTTAGACAGCTGATATTTATAAGCTCATTGTCGTTATTATTGTTCGTTATTGCCTTTCAAGTTTTACAAATTCTATGGCAGAAAGAGTTTACCAACGATGGTATTATTTCCGGTTAATTTTGAAAAAAAAAAGTGAAATATTTTCCTTCTTTCTTATCTACTATGCTGAAACATTAAGCGTTGTTAGACGAAATTGTAACATTTTTTAATGAAAAATTGAGGATTTAATTAATTAATCAAAAAAATTTCATTATAAACTTGCTTATGTGTCAACATTAAAAGAGTAAAATTTAACAATGAATCACATTAAATAAATAAAATCGAATGTTTACTCGGCAAAATTCCAATATGTCAGTAAGCAAACATTTTTCCAGTAAATTATGTTTACTGCAAAAGTTTATATTATATAGAATAGTAAAGTACAGAAAAATCTTTCGCAATCTGCCATTTTATTTTCATTAGTAAACTTTCGAATTCTTTAAAAAAATAAAAACGTTGTCAAAATTTTGTAATGAAAATAAAACAGTAATAATAAAAAACAAGTAATATAAAAAAAATTAAGTCAATTCCTACTTAGGCCAACAAAGAAAATTTTTATTTTAGTTACTTTTTATTAAATAATTATAATTAATATAAATATGTATATACATATGATAGATTCACAATATTAAGTGGAAAAAGACAAAGCGAATTTCCTTGCAATTGTCCATTTTCCTTTTTTATAATTTTTGTTTGTTACTATTTTCTCCCATATAAAACTAAAATTAATTAATTAAATTTAATAATTAATTAATTAATATTTGAAAAAACTGTATTAACATCAAGAATCCTCCACTACAAGTTTAAAAAAAATGTATTTGAATTTGAGTGGATGAATAAAAAGCATTTTTATTAACGATTGAAAATTTGAACAAGATATATAAATATATATTGAGAATGTGTGAACTAATAGATGGAATTGAATAAAATTGGAGTAGTTTCACCGTTACTTAGCAATGAACAGCTGACGTTCTTTCTTATTTCCTTCTTTAAATATCGTCTGCATCTATTTAATTAATTATTAAATTTCGAAAGGTTTAGCAAAAAAAATTTCGGAAATTATACTGGTTTCATTTAAATGGTAATTTTTTTTCACTTTTAAGATTAATATAAAGATAATAAGATATTATAAAATAAAAGCCACAAAATTTCTGTTAATGTCTAATTAATTGAATATCTAATAATTATTTGCACTTTGAAAAATTGAGAATATTCTTTTTCTGGTCTTAAATTAATAGTATTAAAAATTTGGTTTAATTCGGGGCATTTATTTAGATGGAAATGTGGAACCTATATACATAGATAGTTAAAATAAATTTTATTTATATTAATTATTCGGTACTTGCATTATAAACTAAAACGGAAAATAATTAATTGCGTAATTTAATATAAATCGAGATATTATTATATTTTAAAGAGAGACAGCAGATTAAAAATGTTGGTTAAAATGCAAAATTGAAGTTGATTGCATTTATACATGTCATTTCCAATTTAGCATTATCATTTGGTTTTTAAATATTGTAGAGCTAAAAGTGATAAAAAATATTTGAAATATTTATTCAATAAAATTAAATCAGTCAATTTAAAATAATTTTTTAACCATTAAAACGTTGTGGAAATAATTAATACGTCTTGTATAAATTATTGAACATTATTTGAAGATGATTCGAAATATTTTATGAAATAAAAGGAAAATTAGTACGAAATTTTACTTTTCAACTTTTTTGTTTAAAACTTTCGATTTTCCGCTGGATTATTATCATTATTTCAAAATGTTCCAAAAAACTTACAAATTTTAAATTACAATTGCAAAATTGTGTTTTATTTTTATGAAAAGGAAATCAAAAATCTGAAGAAAAAAAATAAACCAGATATTTACTTTTTATTACGTCATAACTATTGTATATGTTTCCTATTTGAAAAAATATTATTGAAAAATATTTTCGTTTTAATTTTCATTGTTTTCTTTCGATACTTTGCGATTTATCCGCCACTGCAGCGCCATATAATAGAGAATTTACAGCACATAATAAGAAAATCAAAGCCCAAAAACCATATGCCATTACTTGTCATTAAACTCGTTTTATTATTTTTTTCACTTGAAAAATATAAATTGAAAGAAAATAAATAAATTGAAACACATTTTACATTTTTATCATGCAAAGAAATCTAAAAACATCCAAATAATAATAAAAATAATTCTTAGTATGATTAGAATATATATGATTTATCAAAGTAAATTCTGTATCATATTCTGTAATTAAATTTCTAACTTATTCATTCATTTTCTTTTTGTTTTTCTTAATCTAGCAAATTACGACTAAACGTGAGATTAATATATACAAGAACACTTTATTTATCAAGATAAATATTCTATTGGGAATAGTAAAGCTATATATTTGCAATACGGCCTTTACAGTGGAATTTCCATATTCTTTTTCGTTTCTCCAAATCGTCTGCACGTTAATATTCTTTTTTTCTCCTCTGGGAATGCAGACGATAATAGATAAAATTCTGATGAATTATTCAAATCAATTTAATCCCTATACAAAGGTCAAATATCTTTATTAATTTTTATTTTTTGACAATTATTATTATTATTTCGTTTTATAAAAATGTGATCGTTTTACACAACGACTATTATTCACAAAAATATTAGGTAAAAGCAAGAAATTCTGGTAAAAGCAAGAAAATATTCAGTCATGTTTGAATACAAAGTACAAATTACGAGGTGAACATTGAACCTTAAGATTAGTTATCTCACATTTGAGAGAAAAAAAAATTGGAATTGATTCGCAAAGAAACAGTTGCTGGAAAATTCCAATATTTATATTCAAATTCTGGCTAAATCCTTTAATAATTTTTTTTTCCATGAAGAAAGATTTTGTTTTGTTTTTTACGTTATTTATTATGTGTTCGAATCTGAGGTTGCATAGAAATCGTGATGAGTTAATAAACGAAGTAATCAAAAGTAAATTATAAGATAATAAGTTGCTTTTATCTTTTAATTTTTTTTTATTATTTCAATAAGCGTCTGAACAACTTTTGTTTTTCTTTGAGATAATAATTCGATAATAATATTTTGTTTTTCATTATTTTTAGTAAATAAGTGATTAAAATTTTTCTACTTGGGAATCAAAGAACTAGATATTCTATGATAAATAATTTAGTAACATAATTTTATTTTGCTTTTTAAAATATATTCATAAAAAATATTTGTTTATTATATTTAAAGTTATGCCTTTTATGAACAAATTCTTCCTAATTTGTTTAAACATGTATTCATATTTTTCGATGGTAGTTTGAATTTTTGTTTGAATAAAATTGTTTATGGAATATTTAGAAACTAAAATTTTTATGTTTGATATTATTTTAAATAAAAAAATCTAATGGAAATTTTGACCTTCCAGAATTTTCCTATGCATATACATATACAACTTTAACAAACTTTCCATGCTAAATTTGATAAGACCGACAGATTCTTTTCTGTTATTTTCTCATATACTTAGTATAGAGAAAATATAGTAATCGTCAAAAAATTCGAAATCGAGATTTTGAGAATCTCCACTTTCTAGACATTTCTCAGTTCAAAAAACACATTTTTGGAAAATGTTTGTCTCTTTGTCAGTGACAAAGATAAAAAACTCTTTGAGCTAGACGAATGAAATTTGTTATACAGTCTTCATACCAAATTTGTAGATTTCTATTCTAATATATAAGTTTGTTTTTCTGTTCGAATATAATTTAACACGACAGCTACAAAACAAAGAGAACTAGAGAGATAAAATTCGATATGCAGAATTAATATCTACAATCGAGACATCTATGAAATCTTGAGCCAAATTCAAGCAGGGATTGATCTACTATCTGTAATTTTAGAAACATATAAACGCGATAATTCGAAGTCGCTTAGTATATCAAATTAAGTATGGGATTTTGTGATTACAAGTGTGGTTTTGTATCACATTTTGGTTGCAAAAAACTCCTCTTGAACATAAATTCGATTTTTGGATAGAATTAACTGCATGCCAGGAATTTATGGTCAAATAACTCTCCAACGATGATGCGATAGATTAAGTAAAAATGCTAAATTCAAGCCAAAGATTAATATTTCGTAGCTATTATATGCCACTGATATGCAAGGTATTCACTAGCATGACAAGTTTATTAGAGAATATGTGAGAAAGTTTTGGAGGTTAATATAAGTATTCATTAAGTTTTTGAACTCGATGGATTTTCCAGACTCATTAACGGCTATTAAGTAAAATTTACTTTGTAAACCAGTTTGATCGATGAGTATTTAAAATATATAAAAAAATACTCAAACGTAACGTAATTAATACTAAGCAACGATCCGTTATTCTATTTTTAAGATTTTAGAAGCAAATTTCATCTAAAAAGATGTTTACTTTCTGTTTATGCCTTCAAAAAAATCTATAAATAATTAATTTTTTTATTTTTTTTTGATAATTTTTTTTATTGAGAATTTGCTTTTATTTGTTTGCAGTAATTTGACCACAGTTAAAGCCAGTTATATAAACAAACGAAAAAAAAAAACGAAAGCAAACGATAATATTAAAAATATACATAAATAGAAGAAAATACATAAAATAAGCACAACTAATCACACACACACAAACAAACAAAAAAAAACATAAACCAGCAAAAGTATTTTCCTTGCTTTTTATCTCATACTCAAAAAAAAAAATTCGTCTTTACTTTTGCCGCATAAAAATGTGGAACTTGGCCAACATCGTGAACGACTTCGCTCGAGTAATTTCTAATTTTCAGAGTTCAACATATGAGAGTTTTTTTGCTTCGCAGTTTATGATAAAGAAATCAAAAATATACAGTTTAAATGTTCTTTTTCGCCCAACTGATACCAAAATGTAACATTCGAACAACAATTTTAATAACAAGATCACATACCAAATTTCATTTTTCAAGCCATTGTGTTTATATCATATTTACGTGCAAGCGAGTGTACAAATGACCAACATTTTGAAAAATTCAATTAAAAATCTGATAAAAATGTACACTTGAAATGTTAAAACTGTGTATCAAATTTAATTTACATAAGTTGTAACGAATTTGAGATATCGCGTATACATACATCCAAAAGTACAGTCCGACAGACAGTAAAATCCATCTCGAATTTAATTCAAAATTTAATGCGAATCTATACATTAAATGCTAAATCTATGTACAAAATTTTATTCATCTAGCTGTTAACGTTTTGTAATTACCGTGTTCACCTTTATAATAGAGACAGACAGTTTAGTTTAGTTTTATTAACGTCCCATTTGAAGCAACACTAGAGCTATTTTGGGACGGACCTCGTAATTTTGAACCATGGTCAGATGACGAGGACGACACCTGAGAGACAGACAGATTTCACGCTAATGGATTTCATTCAAAATTTGAAAAATGCCAATAATACGTATAAAGAACACATGCTTTATTTCGTCCGTCTAGCTGAAATCGTTTCTAAGTTATCGTGTCTCAGATAAATAAACAGATATAATTTCAAAAATATGTTGTTGTTTTTTTTGTACGCAAGGATGTCTGGAGCGTAGAGATTCGTTGAAATCTCAAGATTGAATTTTATGATAATTAAAATACTTCCTCTTTGTATACAGAAAATTTAAAAAATAAAAACATTGATTTTTTTACAGAGAAATACGAGACAAATAAACACCCACTTTCATCAATTTTGAGTTTAAAAATTGAGGCTGAATTTTGTCGACAAGTAAATTTTAATTCATGTCGCAGCTGATTGAACTAAACTGTGCGCGATCTGATTTTTGTAAATTTATTTCTTTATTTGCGTCAGACATTTTATTGGCAGTTAGCATGCTTAATTTTTATAGAACTTTTTATGCATTTTATGAACTAATCTTAAAGAATACTAATCCTTATATGGACACCTTAGCAGAATTTCCGTGACATAAAAATAGGAATACAAAAAGCAAGCCTGGCGCCATTCTTGTCTGTATGGCTTCATATACGTATCATCCGCAAGCAATCCATTTGTTAATTAAACACATAAAAATTCCATTTTGTTTGTTGTGCGCAGATTGATGACGGTTGCAGTTAGAAAAAATCATTTCGGAGCAGATTGGCTGTGTTTGCATTAAACAGATGTCTCTTTGGAAAACACCTGTCACTTAGAGATAAGCTGATTTTGGATCATGGGGATACATAGCTCATGAGAATTGTCCCATTTTCATTTTTAGATGTATTGCGGAATATTGTTAATATAAATTTTTGGTGAAAAACTGGCAATTATTAGGACATGAGAAATAATTAGTTTAGCGTAGTTATCATAACTAGTTGCCTTTGGCGACCAGTTTGTTCGCCCAGATTATTGGGTTCTTATGCTGTTAATTATTAATATGGGATGTATTTCTTTAAAAATTTATTATTTCACCTCTTAATTGATTCCTGTCTCTCACCTCTTAAAATAGACGAACTCAATTAAGACAATTTACTGCAAATTACAAAGTGTATGTATTACTAAGTGAAAATTCTACTAAGGATTTAATGATTGGTGAAAGCATCATTAAATCATTAAAGATTTAAAGCATCATTAAGGATTGAATGATTGGTGTTTTGATGGAAAGTTTGAATCCCATCATAGCATTTAAACATCGCTTACGATAGTTTATAAAATTGAATTAAAAATATTAAGATTAAATGAATAATTGTACGAAAATGATATTTATATCATAAAAAGTAGTATTTTATTAAAGATAATATAAAAAGAATTTTCATAAGATAATTATTTTGGAGGATATGAGCATCAATATGCGCAGGTAAGTCATAATGGTTGTAGCCAGACTTAAGATTAATATATTTGCTCCAAAATTGCTATTTCTCGCCAAATATAATCGTAACAATTTTGCATTGCAGTTGTTTATTAGCATTTCTGGTATACGTCCAGGATTGCAGATTTTTCGAGAGTTTTCTTGGACGATTGGCACGATTTTGATGCGTTTGGCGAGAAACCATACATTAATCTTAAGTTTTACTGTTATTACTTACCTGGTAACATTAAAACCTATTTTTGAACTTGATTGTGCTTTCTGTTTTAAGTCTGTTTCTTGATTTCTTTCGTATCTCCTTTCCTCTGCCTGAATATCCTCTTTGGTGACATGAGGGACTATCTCCAGAACACATCAAATAATATTTTGCAGCTCCGGAGCATTTGAATCAGTACAGCTGTAAAATTGTTCGGTTATTGAAGCAACCGGAAATTCGTATGATATTGTGTTTATATTTGACTTCTGCCATTCGACAATTAGTAATAAGCTCGATTTCTCGTACGTTATATTATATATATATAGATAGATAGATTACTAACACGAATTTATGATAAATATGAACTGATAAATATTGGGGTGTAAAATTAATTAATTTATTGTAGTTATAATAACTATTTTGCAATATGTCTCGCAATTTTGAATCGTGATCAGAATATGAGCACTACACCTGAGGTGGTACTCCATATACATACTTTCACACCACACTAGAGGAAAGTCCATTGTTCCCGTGTATTTTCGGGGAGAAAATTCGAAGTTAGTTACTACTAGAGAGGTATAGGCCGCGGTGGCGTGGTATGATCTCGGCTTCGGAATCCTAGGGCTTCAGGTTCGTGACTCTATTCCATCGAATAACAGTCGTATTAGCGGGTCTGGTGCACGTTAAAAACATCCGGGCCAAACGTCCTCCCGCTGGTGTGGTGTGGTGTAAATAAGGGGATGCCAGCTCAGGTGTCATCCTCGTCATCGACCGTGGTTCAAAATTATGAGGTCCGTTCTAAAATAGCCCTAATGTTGCTTTAAAACAGGACGTTAATGTAACTAAACTAAAAAAAAACCTAGAGAAGTATACAAGAAAATGGGAAGAGAGAAAAATCATCTGCCTTTAATACTATAAAATTTGTTATTCAGTATTTTTAAACTATAACATTCTGTCCGAATAACATCAGTATGTCTAGACTCTTTTTTTCCTCTTTCAGAAAATGAGTTTTATTTGGAAATTTCGCATAAGAGAGACCTTAATCGTAAAAATCGTTTGCCATCTTTCTCACGTTCCATGGCAGACGATCCCAGTCTGGTAATTACACGCAGAGTGATTCTAGATCTGGGAAATGCAATTCCAGTGTTCGAACGGAAGAATAGCTTCGGTCGGCTTCCGAAGAAAGGTTAGAGGAAATAGTTTCGGGTTACATGAACAAAAGAGAATGGGTAGGCTTTCGCGATCGAACACAATAGTCGGCGAACAAAAGGAAGAAAAAAAAGCCGTTGTGAAAGTGGCAGGTTTATGCAGTGCATCAGGTATTGTTGCCACCTGCGCTTACTTTCACTTTTGGATTTTAATTGATTGAGCTGATAATTTAGTTTCATAAAAAAAAAGTGAAAGTTTTGGTTCATTTACCAGCTATCGATAGAAGAAAAAAAAAGAAGGAAGTAATTTTTTTTTTTTTTTTTTTTTTTTTTTTTTTACTTTCCAATGAAAACAAAAGTGGATATGAAGCATTTATTGCAAACTTGAATCAATATGTCTCTATCCCTACCCCTAGCAGATCCGGGTTATTAAGATACTCGACTACGTTGAAAACATAAATTTAGATGGAAATTCGCATTTTTATTTACTTATTATTATTATTTTGCAATTTCAAAAAAATGGCACATTTCTGTTTCCAGTGATATATTTATTTTATCTCTATTCCAATTAGAAGCCAAGTTATAGCAAACAATTGGCACGTAAGTGATGCTTATTTATGAGCTTTTAAGAACTTATTAGTGCATTTTCTGAAGAGCGAGTTTTTTTTCATAATTTTTACTATAAAATTATTGTCATATTTCAAAAAAATAATCCCAATGTCGTAATGAAATGAAGTGCTCGTTATGTTATGCAGAATGTAATGAATTGTGGATTTGATGTGGAAGGCTCTAGAAAGGATTTTATGTTTGTGTAATGTAAATATTGTTGAAAAAAATCTAAAATTTCAAAAGTAATTACATATATTACACGCAAAAAAATTTATTTTTGAATATAATTTCTAAATAATAGTTAGTTACTCTCTAAGATATTTTACACATGTAATGTTACGAAGAAAAATGAAAAACTGTTACAATTTTTTTTCTCTAAAACAATGCTAGTTTTTGTAAATAAATGCAAAAATTTTCATCAAAATATGTTTTTTATTCAAAAGCTACATATATATTTAAATAATTTCGTTTTTATGCATCATTTTATCCTTATATTTATAACAAATTTCTTATAAATATTAAAGTTTTTTTTAAAGAAACCCCCTCCGCACGTAGTCTGATACCTTAAACAGGCAATATAGGCAATTGACTAGAGGTCACTTAATTTCGTAGGGCCCCGAGATTCTCATTCATTTCCTTTAGAATGAAATGAATGAGAATTATGCTCTCATTTCATTTATAATGGTCATATGCTTGGTCATATTTATATTAAAAACAAATATTGCTTAAATTTTAGAACATTATTCTTAGGATTATTATTATTTTTAAAATTTTTTAAAGTCACTTGCAAATCAGGTTCTTAATCCCATCCCGATTAGCTAAATCGGCAGCCTTTTGGAACATTTGTATTGAAGGGTTAAAATGGGTCAAAAAAGGCTCAAAAGACTTTTTACCATTTTATATATAAAAATTAAAAGCAAAATTTAAAAGAACTTTAATCTAATTTTGCTTAACTGCGACATGCAAAAATCAAATTGATCAAGGGCGCCTCAATTAAGTGTTCATTAATTCAGTTTATCATAATATACGTCAATTAAAAACTGCTTATTCAAAACTTTCATGTAAAAGATATTTAATTAAAACTATAATAAATTTAGAAGGAGAAAAAAAAAGAACCCGTAATATTATATTGCCTTAGGGCCTCAATAGAGCTTAATCCGGGTTCGATCTCTATTAATAATAAAAGAGAATATGAGTGGAAAATTGGCGTCTTTCAAGACAAACGGTTTTACTTGAAGGCTACCAAATTTACCATAGATTTATTCTGTAGATGATAATGTGCACTTCAAAGTTATTTTTTTAAAAAAAATTAATTAAAATTTTTAGTTAAACTTTTTAAATTATAAACCACTATTTTTTAAATTAATAGCGGGGTTTTATATAAAAACCGCTATTATGGCATTTTTCTACCGTAACTTCCGAAAACATAACTGCACTAAACTGACTTTTACACCATCTATAATTATAAAAAAAAGTATTTGTGTATCTTTCTGCATGCCTTCGGTGTCCAGACAAATCTATCGCATAGCCAGCACAAAGCATCTCCAAGCAAAAAATTTTAATTCCATGTAGAATTTTTTTATTTAATGCTTTGCGGTGTTTTGGATGATTTTTTCTGTGAGTATTTACTTGTAGCATGGTTTCTAATGATCGTACGGAAAAAAAAATCTTCGCACTGATAAAAAGAGCAAACAATTACAATTCTAAAGAAATTTGTTTGGGGCCTCTGACATAATTTGGCGAATTTTAAAAAGATTTTGAAAAATTAGCCACTTTTCCCGAATATTTTTAAAAATTGAAACTAAAAATTCGATATCCAATATTCTATTTGCATTAACGCCTTTAAACTTTTAAAAATGATTATCTCAATATTTCTCTCAAATTTAAAACAAGAACGATAAAAATATATAATTAATGTGCACTAATGTCACATGCGCAGTTGCCCATCGTCAAAGTTCTGTACCGAGCATAGAATCCTCTTTTCCTCCCAAGTGTCACTGAATGTGCATTTTGGATACTTTGTGCACAAATCTGAATCTCCATTTTGGTAATGATTCAATGTCCATTTCTTTTACTCGGAATGGATTCAGAATTTGACGTAGATTTACAATTTTGGATTCAGAATTTGACATAGATTTACATTTTTGGATTCAGAATTTGACATAGATTTACAATTTTGGATTCAGAATTTGATATAGATTTACAATTTTGAATACAAAATTAAGTACAAAATTTTATTTATGCATGTCGTTGTCTGATTGAGTTATCGCATTGATATTCGAACAAATATGTAAGTCAAGAAATAAACTGCAAATTTGATGCATTTGGATCTAGAATTAAATACGCATCTAGATATCTTATGATAAATTTATATATCAAATTTCATCCATATATATTATTGTGTTTATGAGTTATCATGATAGACAGAGAGACAGATTTCACATAAATTTTGAAATAAATTTACAGATTTAGTATTAGAACTACTATTAAATTCTTTGCTCTAGTTCAATGCGTTTTTGAATTATCTTATAGATGGAAC
>JAPMOR010108747.1:0-97814 GCA_026543865.1 Argiope aurantia | reverse complement strand
CGAATTTTTCTACGATCACAATACTTTGTCTTTATGCATTTCTTATACGAGAAAATAAAAAAAAAATATTCCAAAAATTTGATCTGAAACTGGAGATTCGTATTCAATATTTCGCATTCGAATTTTTCTACGATCACAATACTTTTTGTCTTTATGCATTTCATATACGAGAAAATAAAAAAAAATATTCCAAAAAATTTATTTGCAATATAGAGATTTGTCAATATTTCGAGTTCACATTTTTCTATGATTTCAATAGTTCTTCTTTATGCATTTCTTATATGAGAAAATTTAAAAAAATATTCCAAATATTTGATCTGAAATGTGGGGATTTGTCAATATTTCGAGTTCAAATTTTTCTACGATTCCAATAGTTCTTCTTTATGCATTTCTTATATGAGAAAATTAAAAAAAAATATCCCAAATATTTGATCTGAAATGTGGGGATTCGTCAATATTTCGCATTCGAATTTTTCTACGATTTCAATACTTTGTCTTTATGCATTTCATATACGAGAAAATAAAAAAAAATATTCCAAAAATATGATCTGAAATATGGAGATTTATCAGTATTTCGCATTCGCATTTTTCTATAATCACAATACTATTTCTTTATGGATTTATTATAGGAGAAAAAAATATTCCAAATGTTTGATCTGAAATGTGGAGATTCGACAATATCTCGAGATCGAATTTTTCTACGATTACCATACTTTGTCTTTATGCAGTTCTTGTACGAGAAAAAAAAAATATTCCAATAATTTGATCTGAAGCGTGGAGATTCGTATTCAATATTTCGCATTCGAATTTTTCTACGATTACAATACTTTGTCTTTATGCAATTTCGTGTACGAGAAAATAAAAAAATATTGCTTGTGATTTATTCTGATACCAAACAAAAGTTCGAAATGTAACTTCAACAGAATGGCATCAAACGATGCAGATCTAAATTATGGCGCTAAATTTAACAGCATCAGAAATTTATTACAAACACGTGTTTACCGCTTGAAACGATGAGGGTATGTGTTTTGTGATGAGTATAGCACGATCTTTGTCATGAAAATATTCATCGTGTTTCATCTTATTGGAGAAAGAGTGATTTTTTATAACCTTGACTCACAGGCATTCAGTTTGATTCTTACGTGTTCGAAATGATGCGTTCTCTGCATGTGGACTGTCTAACTTGGTGAAATAAATATTGATTTTAAGTCTAACTGTTCGGGTGGTTGAGATTATTACGTGAGGATTTTGGATTTTATATCCAAGAAGAGCTTTCTAGAATACATTTGTCGTGTTCAGATTCTTTTGTGACTTGTTTTTGAGATAGTTTATATCAGCCATTTTTATCTTCGATTGTAAATTTATGGAAGTTTTGATTTTTAAAGTTTGGTTTAGTTGTTTTCTTATAAAATGATGCTTTCTTTTAGTACGAAAAATTTATTTTCCTTCTTTTCAATGAATCATAAATTAAATATTACTATTTGAAGGAAGTAAACGAGAAAAAAAAATGTTTTTGTTTCAGGCAGACGATTATTTGCACTCAATTACAATGAAAAAAAAGAAATAATTATCGTTTGGAGATTATTTAATAAATTATAAATTAATATTCTTGTAAAACATTGAGCGTAAGAAATTTTATTTATTTATTTACTTTACTTTTTTATTTTTGCTTTATTTTTTGCTTAATAAATTTACATAGAGAATATATTTTGAACTATATATAGCTATAGTTGTGTTTGTGAAAGAACACATATACAACTATGTTTTGAGTCAATTCTGAGGAAAAAAATATATTAAACTCACAATAGATTATCTTCAATGCATTAAATCTGTAAAAGCTCTCCTTTCTCGGCTTTTTCCAATACTTCCATAATATATTGCATTTTATATTTAGCTTCATCATACAGTAAAGAAAATAAAATACATATTTATGAAACTCTTCTCATGGTTTATTTTATATAAATTTAATATAAATCTTCAATCCTTCTAGGTTGTTGCATTTTTTAATTATAGCCTTACACATGCATACAAAAAAAGACAGACTGTTAGATAACCAATTGTTTGGTGAATTTGAACAGTACTTGATATATTTGTACAATAATAGTGATAAAATTAAATGCTAAGTTTTATCAAACTATCTCTTTTGTTTTGGGTTGTTGTATTTACACGAAATCGGACGAGCAATAAGTAAGGCAAAATGTGTATTTCGGAATTATCTTTTTCGAAATGTAATAAGAATTTTAATAATTAAAAATTAAGTATAGCATTTTTCTTTCCATTATTTCTTTACATATAATTAAATGAAAATGATTTTTAAATTCGTTTTATAATTAAAAAAATTATCTTTTTTTTATAATAATTTATTTGTTGTAATTTTTTTTCTAAATTTTTGATAATTTTAAAAATTATTTTTTGTTTTATTTTCAACAGTAAACTTTATTATTCAACTGAAATTCAAACCGTTTTCAATGTTTCGTCAAATAATCGTGTAATATTTTTCTATTAATGAGAGCGAAAGAAGTATTTTTTTCCGTCTCAATTTATATAATGAATAAGAAAGTAAAACTACAGTACCTTGAAAAGCAATGTGTTATTAGAAAATAGATTTTTAGAATAATTCCTTATTAATGGCTCTTCGATGTTATGAAAATCGATTCAATTAGAAAGGTCCATTTACTCGACAAATAGGAAAAGTTTAAGGCCATTGCAGCATCTGTAACAATTTGATCTTCAAAATACCTTTATAAGAATTTCATGAACGTCCAACTAGAACATAAGAGATTTAAGAAAAATGAACAAACCAGTATTCAAACGAACCATTTGGAAACCAAAGAGTAAGTTTGAAATAAAAAAAAATTATAAATTAGTAAAAAAATAAAAATAAAAATTGTTGTTGGGAGTTGAGGAGGCTATTTCCCGTAAATCGTAGTGCATTTTCTCCTCGTTGCTAAGCAGAAAGCAAGAGCTATAAAGAAATATAAAAATGAATAATCTACTCTTCGTCTAATGACGTCATTTATAGCTGATAATCAAGCCTGATTTCACAGTTAGAAATCGCTTTCATCGTTTTATATCAAAAAGATAAATATCGTTTGGCGGATTTTTCAAAAAATTATATTTTTTATTTCTGCAAAGTTCAGATAGGTTATCATATATGAAATTCTTAATGATATTTAAGATAAGTGTCTTACTCATTTTTCTTTTCTATTTTTATTTGAATGAAAATTGTGAAAAGTGTTTTATTTATCTTTAAAGCAGCTGTTGCAATTTATAATCTTTTATTCGAAGGAAAATTTACTTTCTAAATTTATATGTATTCTTATAATAATCACACTATTGCCATATTTATGTAATAATTTTATAATTTAATTTTTTTTCTACTTCTTCAACTGTAAAAATATATATGAAAAAGGGGATCATGCTTCTTTTACTGAAAGAAATGTTCGTTCACATGAATGAATGGATACCATACATCATACATGGAGTAATAGGCAGACTGACTATGTGTATTACTATTATTTTATTTTGTACATTATTTATACAATTAGATATTTCAAACTTGGCATTATTGGGGAAAATATTCCTTTTCTCTCTTGATTATATTATTATGCTATGCACATGAAACAAAATAACATGCAACATGCAAATTCAAAGTGCTTTTAAATTGAAGTGCAAATGAAGTAAGGGTCATAATTTTTTCCCACTCACTTTGAGATCGGGTGAAATAGCATATATTTTTATTTATTTTATTCTTATACTGAGATTTCAAGTAAAAATAATTGATTTGCATACTTAAAGTGCGATTATTAAATTTTATTAAAAAATAGTTTGATCTGCATTTTGTAACTTCAGTTATAATGATATATATATATATATATATATATATATATATATATATTTGAAACTGGCAAATATTTTATGACCAATTTTTGTAATTCATTGACTCCTAACTGAACGTAAAATGCTCTTTTTTTTTAGGGATTCTGATTGAAAAGTAGGATTCAAGAAAACTTTTCCGATTTACAGAGTGTCAACAGATGCTAAATTTTGCCTCCGATATCGTAAGTATTGCATATTTCCATCAATCTATCATTTACTGTATAGAACACTTACTTTAAAATAAGCTTAAAAATTACATGCTATGTGATGATTAAAAAATTGGAAACTTTTTTTTTATTTATTTTTTATTTTTATTTTCTTATTCTACAAGAATTTTTCATTATTGTTGAACAGTTCTATTTAATGTTACTACTGGAAAGTAACTCCAGTAGTTTATATTACTACTGGAGGTGGATTTAGACATTTTGCGATCCATAAGCAGTGCGCATTGTGAGATCCCTTTTTTTTAAAAAGATTGATGCTGGGACTTTACATACCGAACTGATTGATCTACAACTATTAAATTTCCGACGATATAATTTAGGGGATAGGAATATGCATCTAGAAAAGATCTTTAAAAAATTAATTTCAGCTGGAATTTTTAAAATTAAATAGTAAAGGTGATTTTTGTCATTTCTCCGCTTTAACATTCACAAATAAATATTGCATAAAAGTAAATTTTAAATAATTTTAAAATATGAATATACTTTTTAATGGTACCAATGTAGTTATCATGCAAATTTTTCTTGAATTCTGGCAGTTTTTCAAAATATTTTTCTGCATAATTTTCAATAATACTTTTCATTGTTGCCATGAAATTCATATAATTTTCATTTTTTCTTCTAATATTTAAACGCATGATTTTCTTAAAACACTTAAAAAATTCACGCTTAAAAGTCCTTGATATTCTTTTATATCTTGTTGTTTATTTTCTTTAAAATAACAAATGTTAAGTATATCTTAGCATAACATAACAGAACAAGCTGTTGAACAGAATAAATTGTTGTTGACCTAATATTTCTTTCTATTAATCTTGATTTCAAGGTACTGTACCCGATTTATCGCTTTTGGGGTTGATATTGGCCCAACCACTTGGCATCAATACTTGCTTTAATTGTGTCACGAATTATCTTAAAGAATTATCTTATGAGCCCCTATCATTTCAAAAGATAAGGTCAAGCATCTATATTTAACTTTGTACATAATTAAATTTATTTACAGATTTAAAAGTTTAGATGCTAAGCAACTGGTGAAGAGTATTCGGCATTATCTAAATTATTTTCTAATGTGTCACAAAAGTGGGTCAGTTTCTTTCAAAATTTCCAGAAAAGGTTGTTTTTATAAAATTATTTCAGATTATTTATACGTAGAAGTTGGAAACAGGATTCCCAATTTTACTTTGTCGTATACTAAGTAAAGCAAATTGAAATTATTATAATCGCCAGAAAATTTTATTCCAGATTTAACCTTGTTCATAATTAAATTATTTATAGTTTTAACAGTCTAGATGCTAAGCAACATATGAAAATTATTCGGCATTATCTAAATTATTTTTTAACGTGTCACAAAAGCGGGCCAGTTTCTTTAAAAAGTTCCCTTTTAAAACTACGCCTGTCTGTTAGTGAGCATAATATATCAGAAATGGAACGATTTAGAAGAATGAAATTTAGTAAGTTTTTAACACTGAACTAGTTTTTAAAATAAAATTGTAAATATGTCTATCAAATTTTAGTGGTAAAATCCGCCAAAGGGAAATTTGCTTGGCCGACTGTCCGCTTGTATGAAATTTATAGGAAGAATCAGAAATTATCCTATTGTAAAAAGCGAAACGCTAGTCGTATTTAGAAATCTCTACTCTATTAGAAAAGTTTTTCAAGTACAGAATAAAATAATATGGTTTTCTTATCTATTTGATGCTAAAAATGTTTTATTGAAATAATCATAAACATTAAATTTTGTGTAAAAAATTTAATAGACCTGCAATATAGGCGAATCTGTCAGTCGCCAAAAGCGCCTATTCAATAATAAATCGGACATGTACCCCTCAGAAAGCACAAAAGCTAATAATGATTCTATTTTTAAGGATTACGGTTCTCTTTTGGACACGAATTAATGACAAAAACTCTTTTGTCAGCCTTGATGGTGCCCTATATTCCAAACGATCGCCAAATCCTCTTTTAGTGACAATTGACAGTCAATACTAAATGGAATATTGAAGATTAGATCATAGATGACACGTCTGAGGTTTTGTCAGCTGACTCACTGTCTATAACAGGACACATAAACACTTTTTACACCCAGGTTTTCGTCCTTTGTTGTATGATGTTGTGAAATAAGCTCCGTTTTCCATCGGCTGGGTCGAATTCGTTTGAGTTTTGACCTAAAAACGAAGCAGGTGCTTGTTAGCGCCAGTTCCGGCTTTTAAAATCGTTTGGTAAAGTTTAATGGTTTATTTGCTGATATCTCAATGAGAAACGAAACGAATGCATTGTTTTTGGGGCTAACTAACAGCTGTGAAATCAGGGACAATTTGTGAATTTTTGCTTTGAGGTATTATATAATCATCTTTTAATTGGAAATCGTGTTCTTTTGAAATCGATGAAATGGGTAAAAAAAATATTTAATTAACTCATTAAAATCACAAATGTTTCTGTCATTGTTTTTAATATTTTCTGAGTAATTTCTCTGTTCCAAATTTGAAAAAATTCATTTTCACCCAAAATAATCATCAAGCTGGAATGTTGCCAAAAAATGCTATGTTTTAAAAGTAATAAGACGCCATATTTTTCTTATTATTGTAAATTGGAGAATGTGTATTACAAATTCAATAAATAAATCAAAGTTAAGGAATAAATATAATAATTATTATTTGCAGTTCCAGAATTGTTCAACTATGGCTGCTTTATTTTTTGCCTTAAAAAAACCCTTGTGAAATTTTTTTAATCTGTGAAATTTTTTTTAACATAATTTCAACTATTCAGACAGATAGTGATAAAAGTAAAATAGAATATAAACTATAAATTAAAAAGAAATAAATACAAATTTAATTCAATGCATTTACCGACTTGTTTCAAATCAGAAATAATTTTTCATCTAATTCGTTTCATAATGAGAAATTTTTAATTGATGAACGTGTTGCCATTTGCTTTTATAGTCAAATTACTGTGGAACTCCCGTATAACGAATTTCTGTAAATGAAAAATCTCAATATGTCGAATTTGTATCAGAAATCTTGGTTTGTTCCATAGAAAAATAGTTTCTGTGCATGGAATAAGATTTCTGTATATCGAGTAAAAATTTTCTCTTAAAATGTTATTTATACATGTTGTTGATACAAAAATTAATTGATTTCGTTCACAAAAAGAAAAATTATAAGATAACTAATAATAAAGATTAATGCGTGCGGATTGGTGCTCTACAAACTAGACATTTTGATCTATAGCTATCAAATTCAGTACATCTACATCTTGCAGGAAGGAAATGTGCACCTTGGAAAGCTCTCTTTAAAAATTAATTGAAATTTTAATAAATCAAACGTTAAACATGATTTTGTTGTTTTTCCGCGTTAAGTTCCAAAATTATTATTGCACAAAAATGCATTTCACGCAGTTACAAAGTTTTTAAAATTGCCTTTTTTAATTATATCAATTTAATATATAAATTATATCAATTTAATATTCACGAAAGTTTTTGTTGAATTTTGGCAATTTTTTCAAAAATATTTTTTAGCCTGAGATTAAATTGTTGCTCTGAAACTAAAACCGTTTTCGTTCTTTTATCAAATATTTAATCGCATGATTTTTTCCCATTATTGAATGCTAAAAACAGAAGGATTTTATTTAACATTTGTGTAATTTGTGAGAGAAATAAAAAAGTGAAATTACAATATAGTGAAATTAAAAAAATTATGGTAATGATTTTAACGCTTAAATTCAAGACTTTATAATATGCTAAATTATAATAAATAATGCTACATGCTAGATTAAAATTTTATTTCTGGTATTACCTTAACAGATATAATTTAAAATAATAAATTGTATTTATAATAAATTTACTAAAAAAAACGATTTAAAAACCCACTTTTATTAGTGCGCTAAAAATATATTTTTATTTTAATTATATTCTGCTGTCTAGTTTTTAGTTTTAAGATTCATTATTATAAATATATAGATTTGTGAAATCATTTTCCCATCAGAATCAAACTTTAGCTAAACTAATCAATTAACTGAGAATTATACATAGAAAATAATAAAAATAAGTGGATTGTAAGACCGAATTCACAAATATCCCAAAAAAAACCCTCTTAGACAACAGAGAATAAATCAAAAATTCCATCTTTATGAATATAAAACAGTTGTGATTAAATAAAAGTGTGTAATCAAATAATTACAGCAAGAATGAAAGAATGAAAAAATACTAATTAAGCAATAATGTTTGGCCTAAAAAAATCAGCATAATTTATTTACTGTCGCGCCTTGGCCTTTTTTTTTTTTTTTTTTTTTCCTATTTATAATCGGAAGAACAATTTTTATTCCCTGAGTGGCAACGTTTCCCTTTCCAATTCAGTTCGCGTGCATATCAAAAATAAATCGTTTGGAACTCTGGATTATTCATTAAAAATATTCGTATTTTTTATCATGTTTTTTTTATTCTCTGTCTATAAATAAACTGCTTTTATTATTGCTTATATTAAATTAAAAATATGTTTGTGTAATTCGAAAATTTATTTATGTGTATAGACAAATATATATTTTTTAAAAATAGGACGTATATATTATTAAAATAATTAATCACGATTCGTCGTTATATATCAGTTTTTTCTTTCATTGAAAATACTTGAATCACATTCTTTATTCTTCTGTTATTGTTCTGTTGTTTCCGCTAATTTCTTCGTTCAGAAAAAAAAAATCTTATGCAACGAATTCTACTCCAACGAAATCTACGACACACGTCACAAAGAAACAATGACATCGGATCCAACAAATCTGAGAACCTATTTGAAATGCACGATACGTGACCAAAAGCACGCGGATTTTGCTCGATTTCGATCGATAATTTACCGTCACCTCATGCTGGTTCAAGTTGCCCATGATAAACCTTGAGCTTCATATCTATATACATAGTTTTTTTTTAATACGAGGTAAATGGTGAGAAAGTGTTTTAATCTCTTATAAATGCCGATATCAAATTATTCATGAATTTTGCTCTTTTAAATATATTCGATTTTAATTTAGTTATCTTTACATCCCAATTTGAAATAACAAGATAACTATTTTGGGACTTATGTGTAATTTTAAATCTTGATTAGATGCACCATCTGAACTGGCACGCCGTTTTCCAAATTGACACTCCACAGCAACAGGAAGATATTTGCCCACTTAATAACCAACATGCACCAGACACATTTACATGAGGATTCGTTTATGGGATTAAGTTTCAAACCTGGAACCCTCCGACTGTAAAGTTGAGATTTGCTGTTAAGCTAGAAATAAGCTGCGGCGTTTTATTTGGATTTTTTTTATCTGTTCGTCTGTTATGAATATGATAATTGAAAATAAAAAAAGACTGAGCTAAATGCATAACATTTGGTATAGGGCCTTCACGCCAAACTGTGCAATTCAATAAAATTTTGACAAAATCTGTCTACAGGAAATTAATCTATTTTATTTAAAAATCTACTTAAAATTTCGAAGAATTCTTTTTCAGAGAGCCCCTACTACTTAAGAACTAACTACGTGCCAAATTTAGTAGCTCTAGTTTTCTCTGTAGATCTATTTTTGCATGATTCAATCTGGCATGTTGCATGGTGATATTTACAAGCAATAAGTATCCAACCCATTAGCATTATCATGTCAGAAAACCTGAAGAAAGATTTAAATTTTGAACTTTTGCTAGATAAAAAGAAATACTGAATAATCTGAGATCCCAATTCTTAAATTTCCACACCAACCAAATATGCTTAGCATACATACATTTCTCATACTGTGGAAATAATCTCGAACGCAAAATTTTCAGTTTTGTAAACATAAAATTACATCATAATGATGCATCTTTTTTTTATATAAAACTTTTAGAAAAGGTAAGATATAAAATCGATAAATAGCTTTCAAATATTTATAAATAAACTTTCAACAAAGAAATATTGCAGTTACATTTTTCTTCTTTTATAAAAATTTAAAAGAAGTCAAAGAATACACACACACAAAAAAAACATCTCTGCTTTCATCTATTGCAATTAAATGCAAAATCTTTTAAAATCTTGAACGTGAAAGAACAAAAACATAACTACGAACACGGTTACAGATAAATGCTTTTTAAGCAGCAGACGATACTTTTCATTTATCTAACTGAGAGAAATAGGGGGGAGAAAAGAGGGGAGGACATTGACCTTGCGCACGCTCAGATAAATCGAAACCGAAGAACAATACGGAACTTTTCCGCGGAACTTCTTTTTCTCTCGCCCCTTGCCGTCACGTGATTCCACAAATTTGCGGTTGTTTATTCCGCTGTGTCACGTGACCCCCTCTCTTCATCTCCCGGAGCTGAGAGCGCTCGTTCGAATCCGCAGACGATCAGAGCCTGCATCTCCAAACGATATCGCCAGGTGTGTGCTGTGTATCTAACTAATAGTGCTGTCGTTTTTCTTTACCGGACATTTTAAAAGACGTGGGACGTATTTTGTTCATTTGTGGATTCTTGATTCCGGTAAGTCATTGTATTTTCTATTAGTTAGTCTATGTGTTTTTTGCTAGTTAATCGTTATATATAAATTTTATAATACACATTAGAAAACAGTGTTGAAACTCAATTTTTATGGGTAGCAACTTAAATATTTTTATTCAAACTCTGTTAATTAACACTTTCATTTTTGAAAATATATTGTTGTTTTGATTCAGATAACAAATCCATAGAATATTAGGATTATTAATGCTTTCTACGAAATTTTTAAAACGGTTTATAATGTTTACAAAGTACTTCATTTTAATTTAGAATACGATAATTCGATGCATTCAAAATAAAGACAAATTAGTTAAATGATTAACTATAATGAAGTCAAATGTCTATTGGAAATATAGACAAAAGAAAAAAATTCAATAATAAGATATATTTCATTTTTATTACATTTTATAACATATTTCGTTGTTATGAAATTTAAAAATTAGAAAGAGATAAAAAAATTAAATGTTTTATTACCAATTTGAAAGATTTTCCTTACTTATTGCACGGTAATCATACTCGGAAAGGTATATTAAAAATCTGAAACAGAACTTTTGTGAAGTTAACTTTTAAAAATTTGAATCTAAAAGAAATTCTTTATGTTGGTATGATCCGTCTATTTAAAATGAAAGCCGACAAATATGGAATATTTCATTAAAAATAAAAGAAAGCAGAAAATCGGAATTGTTCTGATTGATCAGGGATATATGATCAGTTTAGCATTAACTTTGTTTACCTTCCGACATAATACTGACGTGACATTAAATTGTTTGCTAAACTATCTAGAACTAAATATAGTATATTTTTTCAGTTTTAAAAAAATATTTTTTTATTAAATTATTGAATCATTTGAGACGATTGATTTCAGTATCTAATTTGTCTTTTCTTTTTAGCGATGCAATTGTTAAATTAATAAATTTTATTATAATTTATTTTTCGAAGCAAACGATTTTTTTTTGTTATTGTTCTATAATGTTAGTATAAATTTAGGAAAATAAGAGGGTGGAAAATAAGATTTCTACTTACTAACTAACTTATAAAGCAATTAGGATAGTAATAATTCTAACGGATATATTTTTAATTAACTACTTTCGAAATTCCTTGACAATTAAATGCTGGCAAAAGATAGTTATAGTATTTGAATAAAAGTTGAATGAACTTTAAAATCTGACCTTCTTTAAACATTATATTTATTTTATATTTGAGTATTTGATAATTTTCACCTATTATAGATCGGTTAAATACCCTTTATATTTTAAGAAATACAGAAAAGATTTTTGCTGAGATTTTCGGAATTTTAAACGTTTTATTCACATTGATGGTGTAAATTATGAAAAAATCTGATATAAAATATTTTGATTTTCTATGGTGGTAATAGAAATAACCCTCAATTTTTATAAAAATCTTCTGAAATCCTAAATGATAAAATACATGATTTCAAATGATTTTTTAAAATTGAATTTACAAATCTGCGCGATCAAGTACTTTTATGTAATTAAAATATAAATATGAAAATAATTCTTTTGATAATTGTTATTTATCATGTACCGTTGATCTCTTGTGAAGATGTCTGGTAAGAATAAAATGTAAAATAAATCTTATGATAAATAATTTTTATTATCGTAAAAATAATTTTAAATCACTTTATAACTGTTGTTACTATATGCTAATAAAAATTTTAGAAAAAATAGTATAATCAGAACAAATTCTTAAAAATATTAGTATTTTTAATGTTTAAAAGCCTTCTTTTAATTGATCCTTCCATAAACGATTAATTTTTGATAAATATTTGTCTTGTTCTTGTTTAGATTAAAACGTATTTTTTTTTTGTTGTTGTTGTTGAAACAGAAAATGAAGTAATGTTGCTTATTGTTTCATACATTTTAAAAAATAAATAATCATCTGCTATTTATTACCAATGATAAAAAATGAAGACTTCTGACAAATTGCTCGTAATATCTATTGTTCGCAAATAATAAAAAAATATCAGATCACATTCTTAAAAGCATTATCATCTTTTGTTTTGCATTAAAAAAAAACTTGAATTTAGGATTGAACTCTTGGATAAACATTCCAAACACAGTGGATTTAAGATAAACATTCGCATTATTCATCAGTTAAAATGCAATTTTCTGTTCGTACAGAAAAAGAAAAGTCGGTTCGTGATGATTTTTTAGATTTGAATCTGAATAGTTTGACACATTTCTCTGACAGATGAATGCAAGGATGATTGAAAATCCAGAACCAAAACTAAATCGTTTTCATGACTGAAGTATTGGTTTTTGTGTTTAGTTACGTTAACAATGGTTGAAACTGGAGCGGATGGTTACAAAAACCGGAACTTCTGAAGGGAATCGCAGATCATTATCAGCTTGAAAACTCGCTAGGTCGCAATTTAAACTTTATTTATTGTTAAAGTGTAGAAGTCCAAGTTTTTATTTTGAATTCATTCCATTAATGATTAATAGCGATGTTCGCTGTTCCAGATTATTCGAATCTTTGTAAATGTACTTTTAGATTAATTGCTATCGATGATATTATTTTATTTATTAAATTTCATGAATAACTAAAAAAAAGATTTATAACTGTGCATTTTGACTGTGCAAATTAATTATATATTACCTTAAAATTATACTTGTTTATAAACGTATGCAAAAAGTAATCCCATTACATGTCAAAAAATTTCATTGTAATCTGAATTTTGTGAAACTGTTGTCTTAACTGTGAGGTTTAGTCTAGAATTGGAGTGAATCAAACGTTGTTCTGTTAGAGTCGTTATGAAGGATCTGGTTAAGGAGTTGGGTATGCATCTTGCCATTCTTGCAAATTACAATTAATCCTCTATATAATACTGTCGTTTATTTATTTATTATCTCAAAATTACATTTAAGAAATATGACCGAAGTAATATTGGATCCAAGATTAAACCTTTCGCTTGTCTGGAATCTTCGTTCATATATACCTTATATCTCTTTGTTCCATCTTTTTAAGTTTAAATAAATATTTTCTAAGTTTAAAATCCTTTATTTTTCAAGTACAATAATTAAGATATCGAATTCCCCGATAAAAAAGCAGAATATTCTTAAAATTTTAGATCGCTTTTTCATAATTTTTTTTTCTTTCATATATCGGAAGTATCTAATAGAAAGCTTTATGTTAGAAGGCTTAAACGATAAAGAAAGACAGAATTTCAACCACGTCAACAATTTTTATTATTCTTTAAAGACGCGTTAAAGACTGCAGAGTCATCAAAGCACGCGTGCTGAAGACATTTGTACTGGATATTTATGGATTTTTTTTATTCCTAAAGACAATGGACTCGATAATTTCAAGGATTAAAAGTTGTAACTCATCAAACACGTAAGAAATTTATCTAATTATTTCTTAATTGACAATTATTTATTTTATTAAAACATTTGATACTATCACGCAACTTGAAGTTGCTGCATAATAGGTTATGAAATGCTCGAAATCTTCATGTAACACAGTGATTAAAATCGTCATTGAGATATTGGAAACGGCAATGTGGTCATTATTAAAGGCCAAGGACAAGATTAAAAATCGTACGTGCAGATCTAAACGGAACTGTGGCCATTTTCTTTTTGTTAATGTTTTTAAACCTCTTGTGGTTTTATAAAATAATTTCGTTTAATTTATACTTTCTTGTATGTGAAAGCATGCACAGGAAAAAAATGTAGTAATTATCAAAAAATTCGATATCACAATTTTGCTAAATTTCCATGTTTTTGGAAAACGCAATGATGTAAATATGACTAATTATAAATATGTATATATGAATATGGTAATGCAATAGTATTAGTTTTGAATCCTTCGTATTTTTTTTCTATTCAATTTTTATCTAAAATCTAATGCATCGTAATATAGAAAATAGGGAGATTTCAGCAGTTAATTGATTAAAATTTTGATTATTCTCACGTGACTGAATAAGATTAAATATTGGAATTTTCAATTTAATATCGTTTTGCTATATTTTTTGCTCTGTTTTTTAAATAAAACTGTCTTTGTTGTTCTAATTTACACTAGTTAATTTTTAACGTGTATCTTTCATATTTCCTGAGAATATTATAGCTCAAAGACCATTTTTTCCATCATTTTAAATATGAGCTTTCCCATATTGACAGTTTTATGTTCATATAATTTTTCCACCCTAATTTTAATAGATATTTAAATAGTGTATTTTTAAGAATATATAGAGCTTATATTGATTTAAGAATATATAGGGCTTAGGGCTTTTTAATACAGTTTTTTTATATGGCACTACGGCTGTTATATAATTAAAAGCAAAAATTACTTGATGCACAAATCAAGTCTAAATTATTATTATGCTATAATGCTTCGATTAGAAATTCGAATCTCCCCTCCCCTCCTTATGCTTTAATTGAGCATCATTTCTTTTCGAAATGCAACTGTTTAATGGAAGTTTTTGTAACATAGTATGTATTTTTTTTATTTATTTTTCACTTTATTAAATATTATTATTCCACAAGTATATTGCGCTAATATCATGTTTTTTAAGTGAGGAAAATATGAAATAAAAACACTTGAAATGACCTTTTACCAAACATTTCAAATCTTCTTGAAACACTTCGACACAAATCGTTATTTGACGTAATAGGACACGGATCTTGGCATTGTGGTCACTAGTAAGATCTAGTAAAAAAAAAGTTGAGGGGGAGGGGAGGGGGAAGCGGATTTTATTGATGTCTTTGTGGCACCCTCTGTAGGCCACGAGGCAGCGGTTTCAGAAAGGTGAATCGTCTGCCAAAAGAGGTTGACGAGAGATTTTCGAGCAGGAAGTTGGACTGACCTTGAACCCTTGTTCAACCAACATTTTTTTTTTTTATTTTATTTCTTTTCATCTTCTTTTTTTTTTTTTTCAAGTGTTAACTTTGTTCAGGTTTTCTAAGAAATTTTGACAAGTCAATGTAACCGGAACTTTTCGAGCAACAAATATAGGTTATAAGATTTTCAAGATCCTTTTTTTTTTTTTTGATAGGTCACAACAGACGATAATTTTTATATGTCGGATAAAATAATGGACTCTGTTGCTATCGCGAGTGCGCAAGAGTTGTAGTTTTTGAGTACCTTTAAATCAAAATGCAACGGCAACGTCGTGATGTTTCGGAGTTCCTCGCAGTGACAAAGTGGTCACGAGCACCTCTACATCATAATTTGGAATAGCAATTATAATTTGTAAGTTTAAAGGAAAGATTAAAATTAATTGAAGGTAGTTTAGATGAACTCATAAAGCTCCGATGTCATGGCATTTGGTATAATTATTTAATTATGATTGTATTAATAAAAATATTTTGATTATTTATGGGGGAATAGAGAACTTTAATGGATTGACGTTGCATGTGCCTTACTATGGGGTCTGATTTAATTAACTATTTTGGTTTATTTATTTTCAAAAAGAAAAAAAATTCAAATAAATTTCACGCCTGTAGCTTATTGTAGACCGAACGGAAGACCGAAACAGAAATAATTTTGAAGAACTTTAATCCATCAGATTGGCAACGGATTTAGAAATTCTCGATCTTTCTACAGACGGAAAATTAATACAAATATTGTCGATTGCAGCCCTAGGTCTTTTCCTAGAGTTGGGCACAGCAGGATCATATGCTGGCAGTTGACGTAACTCGTTGCGAATTTGGGATAATTACATAGAAATGGTAACTTTAAACTAAAGCTATCTTTTCTCGTCTTTTTTTCTCATTTACAATAAATAAAATTTGAGCAAAATAAATGAAAACGACTTTGAAAGAGTTTTCTTCGTTTAAGGAAGAAAATCAATTAAATTAAGTAATTAGGGTTGAAGCTGAAATATTTAATTAACAGAATTAGTTTTACATTTAAAGATGTGCCAATATTTTCTTAAAAGCTTGCCTTTATATTTCTCAAACTTATTGTAATCTTGATAAATAATAATAGCAAAATAAAAATGATGCCCTGAAGCAAGGAGAGTGATGTAATTTTCTGACTTTCTTGCAAAAATATAGTATATTCAAAATTGCGTGAGTTCTGTGGTCGTAAACCACATCTCGTTGAATAAAATAACTTGAATTTCAAATATGAAATTTGTTTGAATACATACATTCCATATTCGTATTCTTATTTATATATTAAATTTCAATTCATCCAGTTTTCTTATTATTTCTTAAATGCATTTATTTTTGATAATATTCAAAATGACAACTGGAATTAATATTTAAAAAAAAAAAAAGGAAACTGACAAATATTTTTAGTATTTCATCAAAAGTTACTACAGAACTTTTAAAATTTATTGAATTTAAAGTTTTTTTTTCAAAGAAATTATAAACATTTTTTTTAGAACTTAGTGAATAAAATCGTTTGAAAATTCATCATTGCCATTTTGAGTAAACCTAATTAATTTACTTAAGCAGTCGTTATGAAAGAATGTTCTTAAATGAAATGTTTAAAAATAATTTTATGCTATTCTTTTTTCTTTAGTATTGAAAGCGAAACTGTAAACAACATCTCTTTGAATAAAATAACGAATTCCAAATAATTGTGAAATTCAATATATCCATTCCATATTCTTATTTATATATTAAATTTTATTCATTCATTTTTTATTTCTTAAATGCATTTATTTTTCATAATATTCAAAATAGCAACTGATAGTGATATTTATTTAAAAAAAATAACAGAAATATTTTTGATGTTTATCAAAAGTTTCGGCAGGGCTTTTAAAATTTCTTGCATTTACTTTAATGATTTTTTTTTCAAAGTATAAAAACATTTTTTTGTAGAAGAATTGTGACTAAATCGTTTAAAATATTCCCGGGTTCGAGTCCCGGTTTGGGCATGATTGTTCTTTCGTTGTTCTATCTGTGAGATGTGTGAATGTGCCCTCCTGTAAAAAGGGGTTGTGCAAGCGAATGAGTGATACGTGAGTAGCTAAGTCGTTCTCTTGGCCCTAGTTGGCGCTACTATAGAAACAAGAGACGCACCCCCTCAGGCTTAAACTCGGCTGTCTCTGACGGCGGGGCTTGTCCGTGGCAAGTGCCATAATTACAAACAAACAATCATTGCCATTTCGAGTAAACCTAATTAATTTACTTAATTATTCGTTATGAAATAATGTTCTTAAATGAAATATTTACAAATAATTTTGTGCCTTTTTTTTCTTTGTATTGAAAGTGTTTATTGATTGTCAAACTAAATAATTTACGAATAATTGTATTTAATTAAAAGCCTATAATGTTTGAAACTCCATTAAGCGATGCAGCTATCGTCTGACGCATTTATTCATTTGTTTTCGTAAGATGATCTTACCGAATCTCATTTTTCTAATTGAATGACTGCATTGGTAGGATTAGATGTCGGAACAAATGTTTTCTTGCAATGTTCTCTCCGAATTAAGATTTGTTGACAGATTTATGTATGTCCAGTAGTATAATATGGATGACTTTATGTATTTATTTATTATCCATTTTAAGAATTTTTTTTGTTTAATTTGTTATTTATTGGCATTTTTTTAGTACAATATATACATATGTATTACTTAAGCAGTAAAATATATAATATAAGCAGTTAGTATAATATATACATATGTATTCGTTTATTTAATTTATGTCGTGCATTAAACTTAATTTTTAAATAAGAGAATTTTACTTTATTTTTCTAAATGCTAACTTAGCAAAATTTAATATAAATATGTAGTATTAGCATTTTCCCCCCCTCATTAGGGTAGTTTTGAGTACACTTTCTCTCTGTACATAACATATAATATAATGTTTTATATTATTTTACTTTATATATGCAAATAATCCCATATATTTAAGGTAACAGAAGTTTTTTTTTTTTTTGATAGTTTCAAAATTTGTTAGGAGAAATGCTATATCTTATACGAAGTCTTTACGCCGAAAGCATATATTTTGTATTCACTGTCTGTTAATAAGATCTAATGTAATAGATATTCGTGTATTGTTTATTTATCGAGCACTTGTATAATTTATAATTTTCACTGACATGCTTTCTGAGACTGGATTCTCTTCAAAATTTGAAGTAAGGGCCTTTATACCAAATTTTATCCGTCTACCTGAAAGCATTTTTAAGTAAATGTGTTTACAAATAGTTATAATTCCAAAAATATATTTTTCGGATTCATATGGCGATCTGAAACATAGTTAGAAATCCTTCAAAATTTCGAATTCATATTTTTTGACGATTAGTATACAGTCAAACTTCGCTTGAATGATTCGCATATTGATTAAAGCAATATAGAAAAAAGTGACTCGCTTAGCGAATGATGTTTCGAAGAACGGGAGGTGATGAAATACCTTGACGCTACTCGCTGGCCTGTATCAGTTTGTATTGAACACTTATTTAAAGAGTACTCTTAACATGGGTACTTTAATAGCGTACATACGTATAGTAATACGTATAGCATACATAAGTATCTTCTGTACTCAATGTAAATATCTGCGATAGCGTCGTCGAACTCGACTCCGAAGAGTTTGAGCAAATGCCAAAAAAATTGTCTCTGGCCAAGGTTATCGGTCTAAAAGTGAATACTAATGACATCGATAAGCTAGTGGAAGAACTTATTAATCAACATTTTCTGTCACAGTGAAATGTTGCGGAGGAGATTTAGCCAGGAGAGGTGGAAATAATTGATTCAATAGTGCAACAACCTTCTAATGTAATAAGGGAGATGCTAAAATCTTGGGAAATTACTGAATTGTCCGCTGAAAGGCACCACCCGAATAAGGTAGTGTAGCTAGCTAGAAGCACTACAAATTCATTTAACGATAATTCTATCTTTCATTTTCGCCAAATTTTGTAACATAGCCAAAGACAAACGTCTTTATATAATTTTCTTGAAAAAAACGCATGCACTATAAATAATTGATTGCATTATTTTTATTATTTGGAATGGTACGCTTTGTCCTACAAAAAAAAAATGTTTCTTTTAATGCATGTTTCACTTTACGAATAAGATTCAGAAACGAATTATGGTTGTTAGCGAGTTTCCCCTGCATTTTCTTTTTACATACTTCGTTTACGAGAGAGTAAATAAAATTAAAAAAAAAAGGTCGTATTTACTGAACGCTTATTACCTTTCTGGAAATAGTTAAGACTGCATTCTTTTTAAGCTAATACAGCCAATATTAGTATACAAGGACATAAAAATTTTCCTTTCCAATTATAATTACTGCGGCAGACAGACTCCGCTAAAATCAGACGAGTTTAATTGCGCAGCTGCTGCTTCTGCAAAGAAGAGGATGTAATCTGTTTTTTGAAAAGATTTAAATCGTTTCGCTCGTGTTATGTGACGCTGTTTTTTTCATGTAGTATTTCTCTGCACTGCTGCGCATGCGTGGAGGGTAACTGGAGCTTTTGGGCGATTTTTACACTCGTAAGGTCCATCGAAGAGGAAGAATGCGGGGTTAAAAATAAATCTGCGTGCGACGCCCACTAGCTTTCAGATCTATGTATCATATAAAAATAATCTTTTATTGCGCTTTTTTTACGGTCGATAAATTCACTTGCAATCGAAGCAGCAAAGCTATCTGTATTTATTGCATTCATATCTAACAAAGCGGACGCTGAATTGAAGGGTCATTGTACTGAATTTGACCACTGCTGTTTTTAATTCTTTATGGTATTATGTAACAGTTCTATTTCAAATAATTTCAATGCTCTAAAATTCGAAACAGACCCTTAAATCATGGATCTATACATATGTTAAGCATATAATTCTTAAAAGCAGAAGGCAGATTGAAGACATAGAAGAGACATTTTGAATTTTTAAATTCGCTTTAATCCATCCCGGGAAAGTATAATATATTTACAAGAAGGCGCGGACGAAACACCTACGCCACAGCGCGGCACAAGAACAGAAGTTGGGAAGAAAGAGAAATAAATTATCCCTCGTCTTATATGAGATTTCCGCCACGTGTTGACCTTGAGAAGGGCAATGGAGGGATCAATTTCACTCGGCACGTGGAACTGATGGCCCATTATCTTTACAAGGCTTCAGTTGAGTCAACCAAACAGAAAAAGTGGAATGGGATCAGGAAAGAAGAGAACACTTTAGAATGACCCCGACATGGGCCGAATTAAGCAAAAATTTAGGATATTAATTTGGATTAAATTAGATATTAAAATATCATATATAAACATAACCAGAGGGAGTGGTCTACCCAAAACTCTCCCGCATACACTCTAATAAACTTGTCATGCCAGAGAACGCATTGCATGGCATTGGCGTACAATAGCCGTAAAATATTAACATTTGTCGTGAATTTTAGCATTTTTACTGAATCTATTCTATCATCCTTGGCGAGTTATTTGGCGGTTAATTCCTGGAATGGAGGAAAAAAAATCAAAGTTTGTGACGATTACTATACTTTCTCTATAATACGTATACAAGAAAGTAAAAAATGCCTACATTGTATTATCTGCATTTTTTTTTGTGCAATCTTATTATAAGCGCAACAAAAATTTGAAATATTTTTCGCTTCTTAGATTTCGTTTAATAATTTTATGGCAAAAAGGTTACTGGGTGTTTTTGTTTTGTTTTCTGTTTCTTTTCCGTTACTTTATTATTCAAAAAATAAATAAATGTTATTATATTTTTAGGTGTCTAAGAAATGCACATTTTACTATTTGAGGCAAGTTACAAAAACAACTGGTATTTTGTCATTCTTAAAATAATAAATATTTTGTCGCTTTTAAGGAGTTGCATCGGATTAAATATATTTTGAATGAAATATCATGTGTTGTCATTCTATAATCAGAAGATATTATAGGTTCATTGGCAATAAAATCAAATAATTAACTTTATCTTATTGCTATTAACCGAAACAAAAAGACGTTTATTGGCGTAAATTCATGATGTCAGATTTCGAACCACACCAAAAATATCACTAATTAACCTTTATTCGCAATTAACTTTTTCCCTAGCAGTACTGGGTATAATACGTCTAAATCTGAAGTCTTCAGTATTATTTCATCTATCTAGTTTTTTTGCATTTTTATATTCATATGAACATTTATGACCGAATAGAGACTTCCCACTGCCAAATTTTGTCTAATATTCGAAAAAAAATCTGCAAATTTAAAGAAAAAATCCTCCCACTAAATTTTATTTTAGTATCTAGAGTATTTAAATTAATGCTTGCAAGTTGGTAGACAGACATAACTAAAAAAAATTATTTTTATAATAATTCCCCAAATTTTCAGACTCTGAAAGGTCTTAAATGTAAAAATTTATTAAAATATCGCGCCCGAATTTTTTTAAAATCAATTACAATATTTTTTCTTTGTATATTTGGTAAAAGAGAAAGTAAAAGTAGGGTTTTGGTATAATTTTTTATAATTTGGAATTTAAACGAATATCTTTAATAAGATTATAAACTGAATCTTAACTATATGGTAATACGAACTCGAAATAATTTTAAATTCAATTATTTCTTTACCTCCAATGGACCATCAATCAAATAAAAATCCAAAACAAATATTTTTATTTAATTTTATTATTTTTATTATTTTTTCATTATATTGTTTTTATTTTGTTATTTTTTCATTATATTATTGTTTATTTTATTATTTTATGTCATTATAATAATTTCATTACATTTTTATATTATTTTATATTATTTTCTTATTTTATTTGGTATCAGTTGTTAAAATCTCGAAATTTAAGCGATTATCTTTAATAAGATTATAAACTTAATCTTACGTATATGGTAATGCGAACTCGAAATAATGCTGAATGCAATTAATTTTATCTCTAGTTAGTCATCAATAAAATAAAAATTCCAGAAATAATATTCTTATTTCATTATATTATTATTATTTCATTGTATTTTTATTTTATATTGTTTATTATTTATATCTTTTTTTTTTTTTGTTGTTTATTGTATTTGGTGTCAGTTGTTAAAATCCTTGAAAAAACATTTTGTTCGCATAATTATATACCGGTATTTTTCGAAAAAGCGTCAACGCCCGGGCCATTTTGTTTGATCACAGAAAATAAGTAGTTTAATTTGTCCGTGAGCCAGTTCTTAGCTATCTACTAACACACAGTCATCGAAAACCAAACATTCACATACAAGGCTATACGCCATCAATTGGAGGAAGTTATAGAAGGCGAGCGAGCATTCTTAATTTCCTTCCGCTCCTGGGTTTCCTTTTGTTTATGGATTTATTTAAATAAGCGACCTGACCGTCGATGGGGTTGACGGTAAACAAAAGCGACCTCACCGCACGCGAAAATCGAACCTTAAAACCGGTCCTTTTGTGGATGGGAAGTTCTTTTCAACCTTCCCGCTCTTTTTTTGCACGCCTAGTTCTTCCGTTATTGACATATTGGCCTTGCGAGTAATTTTTCTTTTGTGTATTCTTTTTTTTTTTCAGCAGACGATATATTTTTTAAGTTCTAGCATTGTTAATGAGTCATCGGTTTTGACAACAAAGTTCGAGATTTTAGACGAATGCCAGTTTTTCTAAAATTTGTGTGTATGTTCCAGGAAAGAGATGGCGAGGGGGAATAAATTTTAAAAAAAATACTGTTCGGTAAACGAGAGTTTCGTTGATACGGATTCTTTGGGCAAACTTTTGGAATGTTAAAAAAGAAAAAAAAAAAAAAAAAAAAAAAAAACAACTTTCATTGAATTTATAAAACAAAATTTTATTTGCGATTTTTTCTGAAAGAAAAAATTTTTTACTATTCTAATTAGTCATTGGTTTTGGTAGCAGAATTAAAATTTTAAAAAAAGTTGGTTTTATACATAGTGCTTTTACCATCTTTTTTGTGTTCTAAAGAGACAAAAATGTTCGTTGTGTAATGTAATTAATTTCTGTTGACATGACATTTTGATTAATTTCGTTTGATAGGGTTTTTTTTCCGAACTTTAAAAAAGATTTATTTAATGGAAGGAAAAAAAATTCATAGAAATTGTAAAATAGAAAACCTATTTGGATAAATTTTATTGTTCTTTTAAATTTTAAGATATAAATTAAATTTCCGTTTTAAAAGCAGAAAATATATTCATCAAAGAATTTCTTTTTTAAATCATGTACTTTTCTAAGAAGTTTTTAGTAGAAAACTTTTTTTTTCCTATTAAAATTTGTTTAAAAATTGTGTTTTACAAATTTCAATATCTTTTTTATGTTCTTTTGTGCATTTTCCCATTTTTTTTCCATCGTTAATAGAATTTGATTAAAGAATATACTACAAATTAAAAAAAGATTTGAACTTTTGATAGTGATACAAATAATTACTGAATGTTAGCTTATTTATTGAAAAAGGGTGGGCTTTTTAGCTACAGAATTTTATTATTAAAACTGAAAATATTGTTAATCATTTATGTTTAAGCAAATGATTACTGTAAAACTATTCATTTGAAATTAAAAAAAAAAAATGTGTTCTTATTATTCAAAATTGTCGAATTTTAGAATATTTTGTGCCCGTTGAATTACAATAATAATAATAATAATATAATTTTGACTTTAAATTAATAATAATAAATTAAAATCTGTTTGATAACTAATCGCTTTGTCTTTGAACATTTTACATATTTAATTTGAATGACTTATTATAAACAAAAATATATTTGCATGATCTCAGCGAGATCCCGAATAGTGCACTCTGGGTAGTGGCACATTTCGCATTTAAAACCGATTGGATTAAGATAGCACGGACGAGCAACATCTTGTTGCTTCTGTTAAAGCGAGTGAAAGAGTTATTTGCTAAGCAAGTCGTGTACTCGAACGGCTTAACAGAAAAACCAGGTCATCTTTGACCAAAGCTTGTTTCGCAATATTAACGGACCATGGAAAAAATACAGTTAGTTTTGAATGAAGTTTAAGAGTTTTTGCTTACAAAAAATAACTTCTCAGTGATGATTTTTTGGAAGATACTTATTGTATCAACTGCTAATTAAAATATCTTGAAAGTTTTATTTTAAGATCAGAATTTTACGCAAAGACTTTTGCATAATTGATTTAAATAAAGCAACATGTGGGATACATATTCCTTATTACATGATATCCTCTTCCTCGCATGAAAACTGGGGACCTTTGTGATGATTATGAATGCTACTAATGCTCAGATTTTTATTTTCATTGTCGTATACATGAGAGTTGTGTGATTCGTAGTATAACGAAGGAAAAAAAGTATGCGTTTCTTTCCAACCGACTGAAGCTGTAATTTGACGACAAAAAAAAAAAAAATGCAATTTTAATAACAAGATCATGTTCCAAATTTGTTGCGTTTTTGAGTTCACGAAAAACTTCATTTAAATTAATATATTTAATATTTTAACTGGATAGAACGGCAACACGCATATAGTTGATAGACTTGGGAATTTTTTGGTCAATCAAAATAGAACAATCCATCTATAATCCGGCATTTCGCTAATCCGGGAGGTTTTCTGTAATCCAACATTTTGAAAAGAGCGAGTGTGAAGTATGGGAGTAAGAAAGAACAGTGATGGATTTAGATATTTTGTAGATCCAAACATATACACAGTATATGACCCCTCTTTTTTAATAAACTGACCAATCTAGTTCCAAATTTCAACATATTTTTAACTCTTTCAAAATGCCAAAATTGTTTTAAATTGATTTTTTATTATAGTAATTTTGTAAAAAATACACATGTATTTATTTTACTCATGATTGAGAGTAAAATAAAATGGCAAAAGTGAAGACAGCAATTCTGGGAAAGATGAGCAATTATTATGATTCCAGATTACGTGAATAATTTGAGTTCTCCATATTAATAAATGTAAACGTCTCCTTTTACCTTTCTTCTCGACCCCTTTTTTGACGAAATAAACGCCTGGCGCATGCGCAATAGCGCTGGGGGGTTTCTTAATCGGAGAATGAACAGCACTTTATATATATTTTTAAGCAGATGCTCAGCTTTTACAAATATTGTAACAACTAACTGAGCAAAATAATAACCTAACAAATTATATTGATTACAATGTCCGAATATTTCTTTTAATTCGTTAAATTCGTATTTTTTTTATTACAAATTTATTTGGCAAATAGGCTAAGTGTTATTTTAACTGATTTTCTTAGGCGGCTGGGCGACTGTCTAGTTTAACTAATTGAAAATCTGCTCCTGGATAAAAAGTCACAACCTTTTGATGTCGGTAACCCTGTTGCGATGTAAACGATAGATTTTTATTCAGATATTGTAATATTTTTTCATATATAATTTTATATATTTTGCTATTAAAATGCGTTTTTTAAACGAACCCTCACTATTCCGATGATATCGCTAATCCGGCAATCCTCTAATCTGATATCTGCTGGATTATTGTGAAACTACTGAATGACCGGATATGATCCCAGAAAAGGCCAAGACTCAATTGATTTCGGGTCACTGTACTTTGCTATGAAATTATTTGCATTATAAAAGAGACTAGACAACATCAAACTTCAGCTTTTCACATTGAGCGATAAAATAATTGACTTCTTCACAAATACTCCACTCCATTAACTATGTTAAAAATCAATCTAAATCTGCATGGAAGGCCTTAATTATTGTATGCCTTTGTCCTCACGTTGGTTCAGCACTCTACGTTCTATTTAGACGTCATGGTAAATGAGTGACGGGTGACTTCCTTAAACAATTTCACATTCATGATACTTGTAGTCTTTAAAAAAAATAACAATAAAATATGACTGAAGGATTTTCCATGTGTTGAATGCACTCGACTTGAAAAACTGACCTTTTCTTCTTGAAAATAAAAATTTAAAAAAAAATTGTTCGAGTGTTTTTTATTTTTTTTAAATTCTTTTAAACTTCTGCTGCAGAACGCTTTTCAAACAAGTTTTTACCAACGTCACTCGAGCAGTAGGTTAGATCGGGTCGCATCTGCTGTGTTTCAGCAGCGCTTTTGAAAAATCGTTTGGTGAATGTTAAAAAAAGCTTGAAGAATCTTTTGGTTTGAATGCCGAAAGCGTCAGCCTTGTCGAGTTAAAAGAATTCTGAGATAAAGATCTGCAGTGTAACAAAAGCAACATGGTTTCAATACAAAGTGGCGAAAAGGTTTTTTCGCCACGTGTACGATACGATCGCACGAGATTTGTTGAGGTAATTTTTAAAAATGTTTGAGTAGGTAAGTCTTTTTGAATAAGAATTGACCTCGAAGTGTTTATGCGAAGTAATCCTATTTATCAATAGTGATTATTTATTATTTATGGTAAATAGAATTTTAATAAGGCTGTTCTGAATGAAATAACCTTATCTAAAGGTTTGTGCTTTTTATTACTAATTGTATGATTTTAATTAAATAAAACAGGTTTGTTTTTAAATGTTAGCGTAATGTCACTTTAACATTTGACGATTGGAAGAAATATTCTTTAAAAATATTACAATTCTTTAATCGGTCGTCTTCTCAGTGTATGTATACCAAATTTCATCAGGATAACCTTAAGCATTTTTGAGTTATCGCACAAGCAAACATAATTCCGAAAATGTGCTTTTTAAGACTCAAAGAGATCCAAAAAGTTTTGATTCGTTAAAATTTGGAGTTCGAATTTTTTTGGATGATGAAGTAAGAAAATGAAATGAAATTTTGCTGCTTTGAATTCCCAAAGGAACTTTTCGACAAATTATTATATGCAAACTACAGTCATTATATATGAAAGTCAGTCAAAATATATATAAAAAAACTACAGTCAAGTACAGTTAGTGAGTACCTCTCTTAGCAAGCGATTTATTTAACGAGTAAATCAAATTGTAAAGAAATGGCTCCCTTAACGAACGATGTTTCGCAAAACGTGTAATGAGACGACATCGTGGTGTCACTTTCAGAATCTTGCCTATATCTCGGCTGTCAGTCTCAGTTTAGTCAATTTTGTTTGTTAGAGTCTTTATCTAAAAATTAAAACATTAAGCTTTATTGTTTCACATGGTGATATGAGGTAGAATTATTTCAATAATATGCTCTCGAATATCGAAGAGTTTCTGGAGCTGCATTATATAACACAGGAAGAAGTTGTTGGTATTTCATCAAGAGAGGAAACCTGTTGCATCTTGCGTTGAAAAGTATCGCCCTAATAATTCGATTGCTCTGCACGCTACAAATTTATTTAACGATAACAACGCCAAGTCTCATTTTCGCCAAATTTTCTAGTATAGCCAAAGATGGGCAGCTTTCTTATAAAAAGGAAGTATTATTAATAATGAGTTACATTACTGTAAATACGTTTGAGTATCTTTTTTCAGAATGCAACGTGTTGCCCTATTTCACATTAATTCCTATGGAAAAAAAAAAAAAATGTTTCGCTTATCAAGTATTTAGCATTACGAGTAAGATTCAGATACGAATTATGCTTGTTAAACGATGTTTCACTGTATGTGATATTTATATCAAAAATTTTATGTGTCTTGGCATTTTTTTCTCTCAAACACTTGATGGTAATAGGCCAAAGGATATAGATTAATATTTTTACTGTCAAAAAGCTGAGGGGGAGGGATTTACCGTTCAATTGATATTTAAAATTTCAGACACGTGATCCATTCGGCGATTCTTTGCATATGTAAATATTAAAAATTTGCTAATAACGAGAAGTTATATTAATAGAAGCCTTCCGATATTAAATAATTAAAAAAAACCGATTATATTTTTCGAAATGATTGATTTTGTGCTTTTCTGGATACCCTTTCTATCTTTAAGCCTAAATATCTCAAAATGTTCAGAACATCCAACAAAAATACCGAACGAAAAAAATTCACCCTTGAAAACTATTCTTTTCCGCTTTAGCAGCGAAAGTAGATTTTTCTTGGGGGAAAAAAATCGTTTTATCGTCGACAAGGCAATTTATAAATAGGTGACCTCTTGAGGCAGTGACATCCCCTCCCCATAAACCCCCATATTCTCGTATAAATGTCATTTGCAAAAGGAAGTCTTTGACGTAAATCATTCCTCCTATCCCTTAATATAAGCGTTTGGGACAAGTCGAATAAAGAAGATTTTAGATTATCACCCATTCTTTTTTTTATGTTTTCCTGTAGTTACAGAACTTTCAGATATTATTAATAGCATGTTATAAAATATTTAAATAACAATGATTTTGAAGAATTGGAGTTTAATATCGGAAACGCTTTGAACTTGGGGTACGGAACTTGGTATTTGGGAATTTTGAACCTGGGTTTGAACTGTTGGGGTACGGAAATAGGAACGACATGTTGTAGACCGGATAAAGAATCTGTACCAAAACTAAAGTAGGGTCTATGGAAGGCTTTCTAAGGTCGTTTGCAGACTAATGAGTGATGTCAATGCACTTAGGAGCTGTAATTTCTATTGTGGTTAAAAAATGAAGTAAGAGAAATTGTGGACATACAGAGAATATGGAATAGTTTTTTTAATCGTATAGGCAGCGTGGGAAGAAAAAAAAATACAATAAATTCTTGTTTATTTGCGGCTGACAAACTCAGAACATCAGTAAAAAAAAAACTTCGATCATAATAAATAAGAAGTATTAAAAAAATATCGATTATTTTTTGTTTAAAAGTTAATCAGCAAATTTGTACGCCAAAAAATTCACTTTTCTACTAATCTTTATTTTTTATTTGCATATGCAGGCTTTCTGCTGCAAATAAAAATTATTCAAAAACATTTTTCGTGTTCTATTTTTTTTTTTTTTTTTTTTTACAGTTTATTCGCTGTAACCACGTTTCGTACTTTCGTACTTCCGCGGATAATTGGTATTTTGATATATCTTATAACTTTAAACGAGCAAGTATTATGTATATATAAATCTATTTCTTATATCTCGAAAAAGGCTCTAACGATTTAAATCCAATTTTATATTTAGATAAAGGGTTTGATTTTTAAGTTTATCTATATAGATGACTTTCCTGAAAAAAGGCGATATTACACACACAATATATATATATATATATATAATTCATAACTATTAAAAGCTTTTTTCAATTTGCTTTCATGCTCACAATGTCAGATCGTGTCATCTTGTATATATTATGGCACTTGCATTGTTGTTGTTGCATGCCCCCATAGGCCAGCAGTGCTAGACCAGGTCCATGACGTCGTACACTCTCAAAAAATCCAAAACCAAAAGAGGGTCGTCCGCTAAATCCTGCTTGGAGAACCCCAGGCACGCAAGGATGTGAACGGGTGAAGCCTGTTCAACCGAACAATTGGTGCAAGTATCGAAGCTCCTGAGTCCATCAGTAAATTTCAATGTCTTAAGGTGGCCACTTCTAAAACGAGAAAGAGTGGTTTGTTCCCGTCGAGAAAAACCATGAGCCAGGGAGCCTCCAGGACGAGAACATTGATACCAATGGTGTACTGGGGGGACAATCCATAAGGACCGTATCTCCTGTGTGATCTTGGAGTGGATCTGAGTAAAAGTGAGAGGCTCAGACGTCTCGGCAGCACCACACTTGCATTGTGTTAAGACCCAATTTCACCATGGTAAAACGGAGTAAAAATTCAAAAATATAAGTAATGTTAAACTATAAAATGAATACTGTAATATAGCGGATTCTTTCGAATAAAATGCTGAACTAAGTTCTTTAATGATTTTTTTTTATTTTACTGACTATTTGTATGATTGATGATATTTGATTGAAAAAATATTCATATATAATCAGTATGTGATTCATATCTAAATATTTTATCCGAAAATGCATGATTTTACAAAAAAAAAAAAAAAAAAAAAAAAACCTACCGAGCGAAGCTTGTTTTCTCAGGTACTATTAATAATAAGCAGTAAATTGTCAGAAAATTCAACCGTGATATTTAGATGAACTTGTGGCCAAGATCCTTCTCCTTTTACCTCAGTCGGAATAAAACAACATTTCGAATTATGCCAGTTTCTCGAACAAATAGCTGAAGGTATAAAATTGATATGATTTAAAATAGAATTTTCGATTATGCCAAATTTGAACTTACTACATGGATAAAATTTGTCATTTGGATTTTGTACTAAAATCTTTCTCAGTTGGAAGAGATTAAAAATGAGCAATGAATTTTCTTCTCTATACTACGAAAGTTAACACAAAACCGCACCGTATTCTATTTGGGAGCAAGCATATGCAAAGACAATTATGCCAAGGCACTACCAGCCTTATATTCGCTTTCGTATTCTGCTCTGACGAAACAACATCATGCTCTTGACCCTTCGTACACGACCCCTCATCATCACATCCAATTAAACGATATCTAAACAACATTTTTTATTAAGTTTCCGGTTACCTTTCAAATCCAGAGACTGAATCGTACCACCCACCACAGCTCAATGCGTCCATAAATCAAATATTAAAATAAACTCGATAAACAATGCAGTATAAACAACCCTCTCCCCACCCGAGCGCTCGTAAACAATTAATACAACAAAACCTAAAAGACCGCGCGCCAGATGTCAAAACAAAACAAAAAAAAAAACTCGTATAAATTCAATCAACGGAAGCATAACGTCACGGACAATTTTTGTCTATCAACCTATCGTCGTCCGTTTCCTTTATCTGTGGAGGCCAGTCATTCCTGTCTGTAACAGCATTACTTAGAATGAGCCGAGTGTGGCTAGAAGCAGTAAAGTCGTACGCTTCTGATTGGAAGTTGACACAGACCGGCTTTCTCAATATTGAAGGAGAAACGGTTCAGCGTGGATTAGTCATACATACACTTGGAAGAAATCGTTTGTGACGGACGAATAAAGTGTTTAGTTAGCATATTTGTTGGATGATCTGTGTCTTTTGTGCGTGCTTTTTGGATTTTCGAGCTATTCAGCCAACATGGTAAGTTTATATTTTTAAGAAGGTGATGTTTATTATTTGGGTGAAGATTTATGTTCTGTTGTGTACTGTACTGACCGGAAGTCCCGAATTAATTTTTGTCTCGAGATTTTTTTTCTTTTAAGATTTCAAATAAAATTTTCCGGAATGTTAAGTTTTAAATATAATTATTCTTATTACAATTTTTTAAAAAGATTTGCTTGGTTTGATTTGTAAAAAATAGCTTTTTAATAATTCTTTTGCTAAATTTTTAACTATGCATGCAATATTATGTAGAAATTCAACATAAACATTTGTTGAAGAATTGAAAATGTTTAATTCCTTAATTTTAAAATTTATTCATTGATATTGAATAGTTGTAATATTTGCTTACTGCTATTTAATAATTGTAGACATTTTATTTTAAAAACATTAAAAAAATAAATTTAAAAATATCAACATTTTCAGAAAATTTATTAAAAAATTATAAAATTAATTTAAAGAGAAATTTCTAGTGTAAGTAAATTTAACATTTTCAAACAAACTGCTGTTTCTAATGTATTTGTAGGAGCCAACATAATGAATGTAGTAAAATATGCCAATGTAATATATTATTTTATTGTTGCCTTTATCATAAAAAAAGCTTATAAGAAAGAACTCTTCGTTTTCCAAATTAGGAATATCAAAAATTATGCGTAAAAAAATTTAACTTGAATGTGACAAAGAGTTTGTTTAGCTAAATATATATTTTATATATTTTTTTAGTATATCATAATTTATTTTTTATAGTATGTCATAAAATATACATGATATGCAAATAATTCTAATTATAAATAAGTATAGAATAAGTAACAGTCTTTAATGAATAATACAAATCCATATCTAGTTATTTTGATTATTATTATATTTCGTATGCATGCTAAGTATTAAATGTCACTGGTAAAATAAGATGGTAGGACTTTTTACCCTGGCGTGATGTCTGCCATTTTTTGGTCCGATACCTACAGCGTTTCTAGTTCAGAAATGTTAAGTAAAATATTTATTTGAAATTTTAAATTGGTATTCTTGTATAAAATAAAAAATGTGTTTTGTATAGAAAAAATTAGAGACACTGAATTATCAAGGATATGATTTTTTTTTAAATCTAAAATATTTTATCTCGCCATGATATTTATTCAGATATTTACTAGGGTGAATCTAAGCTACATTGAGACATTTAAAAGTTTTTCGGGAAATAATAAATATCAATATATATTGTTTCCAAATATCCTCTTCAATTTAACTATTAATTTTGTTGGATATATATATTTTATTTTCTTTCTTAACCTGTTTTTTTTATCGCGTCTTTCAAAGGTGAAGAATTATTGGTTTAAGCTAAAGTTCCAGACAAATTTAACGTATTTTTATTGGCAAATTTTTACTAAATTCAATTAATGGATTAACATAATTTCCTCGTAACTTGCTTTCGAGCTGTTGAAAAATCTGTTTGTATTTCTTTTCAACATAAAGAAAGATTTGTTTATTAGTTGTAAATTTACCAATCATTACTGAACTTGGCTAATTCGTATGTTTTTAATTCAAATTCATCGACAATTTACTTTTTTTTTGTTTCCAGAGTTTCCTTTTATCATAATGTTTAAAAGATAATCAATATTTCAAATTTATTTTGATTAATTTGTAGCCAAAGTTCATGTGAAAAATTGTTAACGTTAGTGAAATAAATTTTCTGATCCATGAGAAACCTTATTGGTATATTTAATGTGCTCTCTACTGCTTATTAAATAAACATACGAATTATAAAAGTAAATAATCTTAATAAATTTTATTAAAATTATTGACTTATATAATTCGTGTTTTTTTAAATTATAATTATTGCAATTTTGTAATTGTTTTCTTTATTAAAATTGTTAAAAATAAATCTTTACCCCTATTTCCTATTTTTAGCTTAAGAATGTTCTCTTGTACTCATTTTTCGTTCCCGTTTTTCTTAATTCAAATTTTGATATAATTTGAACCTATTGTGACCCCTTCGGTTTTGAATTACCCTAGTTTCCCTATAATTTTATTGTTTACAGTTCATATTTTAATTTCTAAAAATCGTTTACCTAATTTTTTTTGTTCACATGATGCAAAACGTAAAACCCTACCATTTTCGCAATAACATTTAAATTACATTCTAGAATGCAGTTTTCTTTATAAAAAGTGGGCTGGATCGGTATATAAAACTATTGAATGTCATATAAAACAATGAAACTGATTCTAATTTATCTCTGAAGAACATTCAACCATGATTGTTTTTCCCTGTTTGGAATTGCAGAAAAAGTTTGTTGTCATGGTGACCAATTCGTCCTACGAGCCATGCGCACATGCTATTCAAGCAAGTGATATTTTTAATTTGGCGAGATTGTTTTATAGAAATTTTGTTTTTGGGGGTAATTTTCGCCACATTCTTCTAACTTTTACAAATTATTTCAATTTTCAATAGATTTTTTTCATAACTTTTATGCATATTTTGATATAGATATAAAAATGCGATTTTTCTTCATAATGTAGCCATTTAAAAAGATTATTATAGTTTTGAGATTACAATTTTTTTGTTGTTGCATCTTTGCCATAGCAGTTTGCTAAGAATTCATTACAATCTAAATGTTATTTTCGGAAATATTAACTGGCAGTGCATGTTATAGATAACGGTATTTACATTTAAACTTTTGAGGTAATTTTTATTCTGATTTTTATGAAATACCACACCAGTATATTAAACTACAAATTTTTGATTTTTAAATATTTAAATTAGTGGCGTTGAAACGTAATAGAGGTAGCAAGATAGGATTGTAAAAATAAAATGTGAAATTCAAAATAATATTTGCCGGATAACTTCTTGAAAAAAATTATATATGTGGTTATGTTGTTCTTATAAAATTTGCACAATACACATATTGATATACGCAATTGTTTTCTGTTATAGAGATAGCATTTTAAAACAGCATGAATACATTAATTCGTTTCATTTATATTTTATTTTCTCGTATTCGTAATGAACTCCATTATATCATGTTTGATACGGAATTTTGTGACTACAAATGTAGTTTTGTATGAAATGTTTAGTTCAATCCACTGGGAAAACTGAGTCTAAAACAAAAATTTGGCTTTCGGTTACTCTTAACAGCATGCCATCGATGCCAAAAACGTCGCCAAAAATACCGCGATAGATTCAGTGAAATTACTAAATTCACGCAAAAGGTTAATATTTCGTGAATATTCTAAGCCAATGCCATGCAAGGCGTTCACTGGGATAACACGTTTATTAAAGAGTATACGAGAAAGTTTTGGGGAGACAATTCGTGTTGCTTCTAGTACCTTTATTAGAGTAAAGACGATATAATTTTACTGTCACGTTTGAAAATATCTGTAAATTTTTTTATAGAATTTGTCAATATATTAGCTGTTTATTGATTTACTTTTTGTATGTATGCAAACAAGAAGATTCATGCTAGATAAATGAAATTTGTCATTTGATCAGATTTGTGGATCTACTTCAAATTTTGAATCCGATCGAAAAAAGGTAGACTTTCATGACACATGATTTTCTTCATTATATGACAAAGTAAATAACAATGCATTAAGCATATGAGAAAATACATCCGCTTGTTTAAATTGCCAGATTAAAGTTGACAATACGTTAGACATTTTCACAATCCCAATGCACATCCGCTAGTTTTCGTGTTGTCATCATAACTGAAAATTTTCCTGCTTCTTTTCTAATTTTTTTTTCTAATTTATTTTCACAAAAGGAAGCAGTTTCTTTTTAATGTAGGCTTAATAAAAGTTACTTACGCAAGTAAGATACTTCTGATTGACTTGTGAGTAATAAAATAAAGAAATTCCAAATAAGTGAAATCTAAACTTTAGCTGGTATATTGCAACTTATAAAGGATTGTCATAAATTTTATGGATACCATACCTTTGTTGAGATGCATATAATTTTATTTTAAACTTCATAAAAGAAAACTTGCGATTGTCAACTTCTATGAACTGTTTCATTGGATCTTTATCTGAATCGAACTTTCCTTATTTGATGCCAGATACGCCCGGATAAATTTAAGATATGTTCTATATATTTTTAAAAGGATAAATTTTTTGAAAATAGATTTTGAAATAAGATTGCATTTTTTAAAGCAAAATAATTTAACAGTTGTTATTTTTTTCTAAAAAAATTATCAGCTGTTAGATATCAGTTTAACAACTCTTTAAGAAGCTTTGTATGATACGAGATATTCATACCTCCTCAGTAGAATTTGAAATAAACCATTTTTTTCGCAATAAGATTTTACTTTAAATTCGAAATAAAAGTTAAATTCTCGTGATAATTAAATTTTAATAAAATTAAAAAACACTTTGGAAAACAGAAATTCCAAATTTTGATTGACTGTATGTTTCTATTTAACCTCAACTATTTTTATGTTGATAAATATGGAATTTTGAATTCGATTTTTTATTTACTTCCTCAAGTGTGAGAATTATAAAATTACGTTTGCTTGTGCATTCCAAATGACAATGATATATTTTAATATTTTCAGAAGTTAATTATTTAACTACACTGCTTTTATGTTTGTAAATATCGATTTGCTGATTTTTTTTTTTTTTGTGTACATATAGACATGAGTATAATTTTATAATTATGGCGAAACTTTTTCTTGGCGCTTTTTGATCCCCCATTAAAACCGAATAGTACCAAAAAATTAAAAACATGTTTGGGATTAGTTTCAATTTTCTTATTTTTATCGTGACTCTTTATTTTTATAGTATTTGTTTTGATTGTATCTGTTGTTTACATTACAGAATTATTGCCGTGTATATAAATAATTAAAATAAATAGAACCGTCAAAAGATTCGAACTCGAGATATTCACGAATCTGCACGTTTTAGACCTTCCTGATCTCGAAAAGCACAATTTTTGAAAATTGTCCGTCCCTTTGTCTGTTATAAAGATATCTCAAAGTGGATTTGAGCCAGACGGTTGAAATTCGGTACATGGTCTTTACTTCAGATTTCCATCAAGTTTTCATTAAGATCTGTTCAGAGGAAGTCCGTCTGTCTGGCTGTTGGAATATAAGCTAACATAATGATTACAAAATAAAGAGAGCTAGATAGATAAAATTGGGTACACATCGGGTAATACATTGGTATACATTGGTAATACATTGGTAAAATTGGGTATACATTCACATTAACATCGGTAGTATAGACACCTATCAAAATTTGATCGAAATCCAACTACAGGTTCATTGCCTGTTGTTCTACACTTTCTGAAACACGTAAACGCGATAATTCAAAAACGCATTGACTTAATTATATCAAATTTGGGATGGAATTTTGTGACTGAAAGTGCGGTTTTGTATCCAATTTTTGTTTCAATCGGTTGAGAAAAACGCGTCTAAAACACAAATTCGATTTTTGGATACTATTAATCGCCAAAGATGACACGAAAGATTCAGTAAAAGTGCTACATTCACACAAGATGTTAATACTTGGCAACTCTTTTATGCCAAAGCCCTGTAAGGTGAGTATGCGAGAAAGTTCTGGGGTGACCGCTCCCCCTGGTTTCAAAAATGTTTGGTTGTATTTTCAAATATAACAACTAAATTGTGATTCAAAATAATTTGCAATCAGATTGTTAGTGGAATAAACAGCACAATTGTTTTCTTAGAGTAATTGGCTCTAATTTTATTTAAAATAATTTTTAAATTATTCACCGATAGTCCGATTTCATTGTTCATGTTCTTGCTTATGAACTCGAAATTAGTCTTTACGTCATCAAAATTAGAAGTCAACGAAATACTAAATATCCAGCCTCCATATTACATTTTTTTCTTTTTTTTTTTGCCATTTCCGCTTATCCTTATTTTTATTTATTCAAATACACATGTAGCGACTCGTTAATGTTACACCCAGCTGCGATATACGCACACATTCGCGTGCAAACGATTTTTTAATAAAATATTCAGTTCGATAACTCCTGCGATGGCAATGCCCTCTTTGAAATGGAAACCTCTCAATACAAATGAGTCACAATGTAAACTTAAATGCGGAAGAAAGTGGCTGACTTTTATTGACTCTAGGATTTTTGTCTTTTGCACCCAAAGGAAACAACAGGTCGTAAAAAAGAACGGCATTTTGCCGTTATGGATAAATTATTCATAAGACACAATCGATGAAATTATTTTTCGGGAAATGATTTGTCTGAGATGTGTGGATTGTTTACATAAAAACGTGCCCTTTTCTTAGTAATATTTTTATTGATGCCATTCACAGTTCTGAATATATTTTATTTTATAAAATGCAAGGAAAAAATCATTTTTTTTTATGGAAAAATTATTAGAAGTCACAAATGTTTGTTCTTTTCTCTACTTTTCTTGTAGAAATTTGATATTAATTTTGGTCCTTTTACTGATCGTTTGGGTCGAAACTTTATTATAGTTTTAATGTCAAAACTATATGATAAATTTTGTCTGTCCAGTTTGGTCTGTTTTTCAATGATCGCGTTTTCATTTTCAAAAATAGATCAACAGATAGTCAATCCATTGATCGGTTTGGTACAAAATTTGATAGAAATATACAATTCTGGCGATGAAATTATATGCTAAATTTGTTGCTTTTTTTGTATAATCATGTTTAATTATCTAAAAGTTTCAAAGGAATCATCAAAATCACGAAGTGAAATTTTCCGATATTAAATCTTTCTCTTCACATTTCACAACGAAAATTTTGAAAGTTTGTTTTACTTGTAGATATAGTTGATGTCTAGGATTGCGTTATCCATCGATTTCTTAGAAATGGCGATGTTCTAATAATAAGAATTTTCTTGGTTGCATTATCTTTGATCGATGGACAACGCAGTTGTTTCACGTGACTGACATCAAGTGATAAACATAACTGTGCTTGCTATCCTATATCTGACTTAATTTTTTTTTTCTTTCTATGAGAGTTGCAGTGGGTTTCAAAATTAATGCTCATCAGTTACAAGCTAAAAGAGCCGTTCTAATGTAATTTTGAAATCCACATAACATCTTACAGAGTGGAAAAAGAGTGTGATATCGCAAATAAAATGCAGATAAGATTTAGATAATATGTGCAATAATGTTTGTCATGTGACTATTTCATGACTCCATTACAGAATAAAACTGAAATTATATAAAAAAAATATCACCAATTTATCTAACGACAAAATGTAAAGAGCCGTTTTTTTTAACTCGTTTTTTTTTTTTTTTTTTTTTTTCATTTTTCTTTTAAAATCTATGACATCATAACCATACTTTCAAGATTTTATTTGAAATCAATGATATAAAATTTGAAAAGAATTACAATTTTTTTAAAGAATACATGAGTTTGCTTTGATTCAGCAAAATAAAAAGCAAAATTAAAAATTTTATGTCTTACGAAAAGTTCACTTTGATACCTTTTTAAAGAAAATGAATTTTTAAAAAATTCCCCATAAATAACTACTTTTTATAATAACGAAATTGTCTTTTCTAGTTTCTTGAATGGGTTTTCCTGATAAACAAAATCTGCCATTTTGTGGTTTCAAACAATGGATTTTACTATCGTCTGCTTTAATTTTATGTGGAATTTCTGAATGGCATTTTAGCGAAATTTTCGTGTCAATGAAAGGTTGCTTTTCTGTCTGTTAATGGAGTTTTCCCCAATTATGGGGAAATTATTATTCGAATGAATTGATTGTGAAGTGCCATTTCATTTTCAGTGACGTATTCCGGACGTTAAAAGAACAAAATCCATTCATTCGAATTCCGTATCTTTCCTTTGATAAAACTCTGATCATTTTCATTGAAATTTGTTTTTTGTCTACATTATTTAGATTTCAAGTGTTTTAAATATGTGAAATTATATCATAAATTTATTTCGTTTTTTTAAAAATCTATATTTATTTGTTATTTGAAAAATCGTTTGGCTTTTGGATATCTTTATGAGAACAATTTAATCGGTAAGTTTGTATTTTCAGAATGAATTTCAGTAAACTAAATGTTTAATTAATTTTTTCATTCATATTTTCCCCTTTAAAATATTTTCAAAAATAAATGTTTATTAAAGAATATTTGTATCAGTTATTGGTTACATTTTTATTTCATAATTGCGTTTTTAAAAGTATTGTTCCCATTTCATAGAAAAATTATTGTTAACGGATATTTTATTTTTCAACCGTTAGAACATTTTTTCTTTTACTTTATCATAATTTGGATGCTGATATTTTCTCCCGTGCAAAATGCAGTAGAAAAAAAAGATCTATTTAAAATTTATTCTACAATTATTGTTTTTTCATTTGGAATTGCCATTTTTTATTAAATAAATTTATTAACATTGTTTGAAACATTATTGTATTGACCTTGTTCAATTTGCCCTTAGTTTATTTAGAAAGTAAATTTATTCGTTGTTTGAAAGACTTAATTTCACTCTTATTTTAAAGCTTAAAAGATATTTAATACCTGTAAAACAATTTAATTAATGCTGTTATTAAAAAGTACTAGAAAAAAGATTTTATCAACCAGATTTGTGCCACAAAAATATGAATTTAAAAATGTAAATTTTTCTTCTTACATCATTAGAGAAGTAACAGATATCTATCTGTAAAAGATGCCAATTAAAACTTATCCTTTTTTATCTTTACGTTATTCGATATTTAAAGTGTTGATTGAAAATAAATACAATAGATGCCTTGTTTCTTATGATGTCTGACGCAAATTTAAATACAAATGAAATAAAATTTGTTATAACGAAAATTAAATTATGTAACAGCAAAAACAAGGTCAATGCATTTATCTTTATCTTTAAGTAAGTAACCGCTAAGTCGCTCCCCCCCCCCCCATCGCAAAGTAAAATTGAAATGTCGTATTTTATGGATTTTGCTAGCTTTTATATCTGTAGAAATTGAATTTTGTAATCATTTTTTTAAATACATATCCATTTCCTAGTTCACTAGGGTCCTAAAATTTTGTACTTTTTTCTTTTGTGATAATAATAAAGTATTTAACGTTTTTTGTGCATGACAATTATTCGATTGACTTTAATGTGAGAGAATGTATTTTGATAGTGAATTTGAAGGAAAAAAATCGATTATTAGCTTCCATAATGATTCTGATATTGAATTGTGAATGATATTAAAAATTGAAAAGGAGAAAATAATTAAGCAAAATATCTAAACGTGCCTTTATCTGTGTGTTTTAAATTCCACTCTTCTTTTTATAATATTCCTCATTTATTTAAGTTTTTTTAGTTTTACTTTAGTTTTTAGTAAGCTAATATAAATTGTGTTTAACCTTGCTATATACGTTAACCCATTATTTGGCATGGTTACTCGGAAACAATATCAGTTTTCATTGGTTCTTATGGGAGATCTACACCTCCAAAGTTTTTACACGGGTATTTTAACATATAGTATTTTCATAAACAGATTTCTCTATAATAATTAAATTTGAAAACAAATTCTTGAAATTAATTAATCGAAATAAATTTCTAAGAACACATTAATACACTATACGTATCTTATTTAGTATGTGCAACCAAAGCAATTTTTACTACAACTTTTCACCATTTGCCGATTAAAGGGTTAAATCAATCGTCGTGGATCATTCGCAGGTTTTCACTGCCATCTTTGTCACTTGACCCTTTTCTTTTATCTCTTCTTCATTTCCTAAATTATATATCAGGATTGAAGTAGAGTAAAAAAACGGCAAAATTTATGAGACCGCAGCAATTTTGTTTGCATGTCCCCGCTCACCGATTTCCACGTATAGTAATACAATATGACACGTTTTTTGTGTGGAAGGTTGTAGGTTCGAAACCTGATTTAATCGAAAAACTGTCATTCAGGCGGCGTCAATAGGCATTAAATTATCTGGGGCCAAATATCCTCTCATTGGTGTGGCATGGAAGTTTGGTGTGGATTAAGCCGGTTAAAATATTATTGCCATCATTTGACAACGATTCAAAATTATAACATCCATCTCCAAAAAGCACTAGTTTTGCTTCAAAACATATCGTTAATATAACTAAACCGAACTAAACTCGTATCTGTCTTTATGAAAGCCAAACAAATTGGCACATGCGCAAACGCGCCGAGAGTTTTCATATTAGGCAATAATTACTTATGCGATTTTGTTTACCATTTAACCCCTTAACGGTTTCATTTTCTTTACTATCTAATAAGATGACACCTTTTATTTGGGCATATTTTCTTATTTTGATTTAAATGGAAATCCATTGAATACTTTACTTTTCTATGTATTCGAAGTAATTTTAATATTGAATTATAATCCTTATGAATTGCTTAGTTTTTGTTTACAACTATCAAAATACGATAAATCGATGCACGTATGGCAATCAGGCAAAACAGTTAACTCTGAAAAACTGCCCGTCCTCTTTAATTGGATATTATTGATGATAATGAAATCAAAATTTCATTCATTAAATGTTTTCGCCTATCCTAAAGTCGAAAACAATTAATATTTTCTGATATTTATATAAGAGCGTTGTCCTTGCGCGCTTTTGTTTCTCTAGTAAAGGACAGGTGGTTTTCCGAACCGTGACATCTTACCACGTGTATCGCTCGCTCTATCGGCACACCTGCTTCTGTGCCTGAAATTTGTTCGGATCTCCGCAACGTGAAATCTTTTATAGAATATATGCAATTCAAATTACATTCTTTGAGCCCGGATCACATGTTTTTCTTGATATAAAGAGCATGAATAAATTGATACATTTTAACATATCGTGACTTTTTCCCCGCAGAATATCATTTTGTCTCGATTTGCTCGATAGAGTCTTTTATGTTATTCGGATATATTGGGAGTGGAATCGGTTACTAAGCACTATTTATTTATTTATTTTTGCTAAGCTATTGATATGAAATAACTGTCATAATTCTTGCCGTAAATGTTCGTAAAATTTTTCAAAAAACAAATAAACGAACAACAACAGCAATATAAAAAAAATAAAATTGAAATGACGTCTGTTTGCCTAAACTCGCGTGTGTAAACCAAGAATTAAAAAAAAAATACAGAAGGCTAAGCGTATATAAGTTATAAAATGGTATCATCCGTAAAATATTAGATCTGTGAACCAAGTCCATATATGAATACTAACTAAACCTAAAGGAGTGGTCTTGCCTAAACTTTCTCGTATACTTTCTTATGAAGGTATTATTCCCTCCCCTTCCTATGTAAACGTTGGGCAAGACCATCAATATTAATAGTGCTCAGATATTTATTTTCAGAGTCCTATACAAGAGAGTTATGTGCTTCATAATAAAAAAAATCTCTATTGGATTGTTATTAATCATATGTTACTGGCGAACAGTAGTTGCGAAAATGCTATTAGTATGCTCCAATTGGCGACTTTTCGGATTTCATTTCGTTTTTATCACGGTAAATTGTATTCCGACTTAATCTGAATGAATTTCATTCTAAATTTGATGAAAATCTACAAATATGGTATTAAAGTTATATACCAAATTTCACCCTTCTTGCTCAAACAGTTCTTCTATTATTTTGCTCACAGACATATAATTACAAAAAATGTGTTTTCCGGACTTTGAGGACTTAAAATGTGGAGATTCGTCGAAAACCATGAGTTCGACTTAGTTTGTCGACGGTTACAATAGTTTCCCTTTGTATATTGTCTTATACTCGGTGCCGGAACGTTCCAGGTTCGAGACCTTCACGTTAAATCCGTCAGTTGGAAAGGGAGTGCCCGCTGATGTTATGCGGAAATTTGGAAAGGGGGTGCCAGCTTAGGTGTCGCCCTCGTCATCTGACCGCGGTGCAAAATTATGCGGTCCGTCCTAGTATTGCTTTAAAACGGGAGGTTAATATAACTAAACTACTATTTGTTTACTGCGTATACGAACGAGTAAATGGACTTTAATGGACAACATTTGATATACAATTTTTCAGACCAAAATTGTAGATTACATCATTTTTGATCACATTTGTCATCAGGATGATTGTCTGTCGGTCTGTATATTCGCGTGTGTGTCAGTGCAATAATTCGGACATATAAACAACGAGGCACTACGAAGTGGGTATGAAGAACATCTATGAACCATCGTGAGTGGTTTCCCCAAAGTTTTCTCGCATACTTTATTAAGTCGTTATCCCAGTGACGCTTTGCATGGCATTGGCGTACAATAGTTACGAAATATTAATCTTTGGCGCGAATTCAGCTTTATTTCTGAATTTATCTTGTGATCCTTGGCGAGGAGCTTGACGATTAATCCCTGGCATGTAGTTACAAGTATTTAAAAATTGAAATGGTGTTTCAGATGCGTTCTTCCCAACCGTTTGAAATAAAAATTTGACATAAAATTACACTTGAAATCACAAAATCACGTACTAAATTTAATATATTTAAATAATCGCATTTACATGTTTCTGAAAGACAGATGATCAGTTTGTAGATTTCTGCCACATTTTGAACAAAATCCTCTCAGAGGAAGTCTGCCTGAGAGAGACACAAAAAAAGTCTAAAACACGGAGATTTCTCAAAATCTCGAGGACAAACTCCTGACGATTACAATGTTTTCTCTGCTTATATACAAACCCGAGAATATCGCAATTAAAAAATCAGAGCCAACGCCACTTAATTAAAAGAGCAAAACGAGAATTTCGGGTGGAAATGCTTCATTGGGGCTTACACAACCGGTTGTGACAGGCGCCGTAATTAAAATATCAAACAGAGATCCATCGCAAATAGGAAAATGAGGGAGTGTTTTTATCAATTTGACCTTCAACTAGGAAATTCCATTTTACACAAGAAATGCTTTTACATATCCATGCTTTTAAAAACAAACGAACTGAAGAAGGGTTAAATTAAGTAATGCTCTCACAAATTCAAGGTTAAAGTTAGTCAGTTAAATTTAAGCGGTACTATAGTGACAAACCTCAGCTTTGCAGATATATAATCAGCCCCAGTGTAATATTCCCCACGTCTTTTTACTATCAAATATTGGTATAAAGACCATGCACCAACTTTCATTCGTCTAGATCAAAGCGTTTTTGAGTTATCTTTGTCACAGATGAACTTATTCCAAAAGTGTGTTTTTGGAACTCAGGGAGGTCTAAAACACGGGGATTCAACTATATCTCCAGATCGAATTCCTTGACGAATACTATACTTTCTTTATACTACGTATATGAGAAAGTAAAAGCGTGTTTTCCCCGACTCTGGGAGTATAAAACGTGGAATTTGCTAAAATCTCCAGTTCGAAATTTTGATGATTAGAAATTGTCGATTTAATTTCGAAACCTCGCAAGTCCGAATTTTTACGAAAATTTGTTTTACTTGAAGTCTAATAGGGCGGGAAAGGGGGGGTTTGGTTTGGTTTTGGTTATATTAACGTCCCGTATGAAGCAACACTAGGGCTATTTTGGGACGGACCTCGTAATTTTGAACCGCGGTCAGATGACGAGGACGACACCTGAGCTGGCACCCCCCCTCTCCACACCACACCACACCAGCGGGAGGACGTTTGATCAGGACGGATTTAACGTGCAACAGACCCCCTTACACGACGGTTCTTCGGTGGAATCGGGTCTCGAGCCCGAAACCCTCCGGTTCCGAAGCCGAGACCTTACCACCAGGCCACCGCGGCCTGCGGGAAAGGGGGGAGAGAGTTAGAAAAATATTATTTTAAAATCTACATAAAAAAGTTAAATGAATTAGAGTTTTTATGTCAAAAAATCCAAACACGAGATTCTGACGAATCCCGTCAGAATCCGTCTGTCTGTAACAAAGATAACTTAAAAACGCTTTGAGCTATATGGTTGAAATTTGATATACAGTTTTAAAACCAAATTTGTAGATTTCTATCAGATTTCGAGTAAAATTTGTTCAGACGAAGTCCAGCTGTTCGAATATAAGTTAACACGATAATTAAACGAAAAGGGCTAGATAGATAAAATTCTATAATCAGATTTAACATCTGTAGCATAGACGCCTTGCAAATTTTGAGCGAAATCCAACAAAGGGTTGACCGTCTGTCGGTCTGTACTTTCAGAAATATGTAAACCTATAACTCAAAACGCAATAACTTAAAGATAACAAATTTGGTATGGATTTTGTGACTATTATTATAGTCCTGTATCAAGATTTTGGTTCAATCCGTTGATTAAAACATGTCTGAATCTCAAATTCTATTTTTAAATACTTTTGACGATACTCTGGGGATTAATCGCCAAATCACTCGCCAAGGATCACATGATAGATGCAGTAAAAATAAGAGAAAGTCTGAGAGAAAGTTTTGGAGAGACCACTGTCTCTGATATATTGATTTTCACCTTAATAATAATTATCCGTTTAACGTTAATTTCGATTTTTGGATATTATTAATCGCCAAGTATCATATAATACGCCAAGTATCATTTTTGAATATTATTAATCGCCAAGTATCATATAATACGCCAAGTATCATTTTTGAATATTGTTAATCGCTAAGTATCGTATAATACGAAAAGTATCATTTTTGAATATTATTAATCGCCAAGTATCATTTTTGAAAATTATTAATCGCCAAGTATCATACAATACGCCAAGTATCATTTTTGAATATTATTAATCGCCAAGTATCATACAATACGCCAAGTATCATTTTTGATTATTAATCTCCAAGTATCGTACAATACGCCAAGTATCATTTGTGAATATTATTAATCGCCAAGTATCATTTTTGGAAATTATTAATCGCCAAGTATCATACAATACGCCAAGTATCATTTTTGGATATTATTAATAGCCAAGTATGATACGATAGATGCAGTAAAAATGCTGTATTCACGCCAAAGAGTAATATTTTATAACTATTGTACGCCAGTACCAAAGAAGGATATCATCGGGATAACATCTTCTTTAGGGAGTATACCGAAAGTTTTGTGAGACCACTCCCACTGGTTTTAATGTATTTCTTCAACAAGGCTTTTTATAACCGCTATTATAAATCACTGACGCTTTATGCTTGCTGTTTGTTTTCAAGGATCAATTTTTGCTATTAAGTAAAGAAAGAAAAAAGTGGTCCAATTAATCTGAAGCAACTTCCTATGCTACTATTTCCGTCTTAACTTGCCTTATCGACGTGATTCGTATTCGCAGACCCTTAATGAACCAAAATAAAAACAAACCCGTTTCATTTCACGTAATGCAAGTTCCTACACTATTCGAATTATAAGCTGATTATCATAGATTAAACAATCCGTTGATGAAACTAGCAGTAAGCTCGAACCCGAAGGCCTCGCTGTTCCTTGGAAGGTACAGAATAATAATTGATACGATAAAAACTGGAATGCAAAAAACCAAATGTGGCTTTATCATATATTTTATAATTGCGGGAAGCCGTTATGTGAAATAGAAATGAGGAAATAAGTATTAGGATAAGTTTAGATACGACCTCGAAGCGATTTGGCGGCATTCGTTCACGAAGTTGTAGTCTAGCCGAGTTGAGTAGACATGACCTGCGGCCTTCTGGTTTTCCAGCTGGATTTGTTTATTTGTTTAGGAAGTGCTCTTTTTCCGTTTTGAGCAGAGGGAAAAAGGCTGAAACAAAGTTTGCAAATCGTTTAATTGAGGCTTTCGTGAAATCCTTGAATTTAATTTGCTGAATTTGGATTCTAAAAAAAACTATTGAAAATGCCTGAAATTGGGACAGTTATTGAAATTTTTTTCCAGCTTTTTCCCTTTCAAAGTCCTGTGAATGCAGAAGTTAATTTGCATGTTCTTCAGAACTCGGCTTTTTGAATTTTTTTTTTCTTGGATGACTTTTTGCCACAATGCATACAAGAAATCTTGGTAAAAAATTAGTGGGAGCTTTTGTGATTCCATAAGAAATCTGGTGTTTAAAATTACACATTTTGGGACGTATGTAGTACAAATTGTAAAGCCAGTATTTCAATTAAACTGCCTGATTATGTTTAATGTTTCAACGCATTTTTTAATTAAAAGATATATTTTAAGCTAATTTTTCTGTTTTAATAAATTACGCGGCACCCAAATATTATTTAAACTAAAATTTAGAATTTATAAAATATTGTAATAAAATGAAAATAAGAAAAAAAAAAATAAGTAATTGGTTGATTCTGACAGAAATGTTAATACTTTCTCAATATTTTATAATTCATAATATTTTTTCTGTATTTAATTATTTGGTAACTAAACTAATAATATCTTTTTAGTTGAATAGTTTGCAACCTACCTCTCTTAGCCCAGCGGCCTGAGTATGCCTGAACTGTCTAGTCAGAAATCCGCCACTATACGTCATCAATGGTCATCTGCCTCTCACACTCCATTTTGAGCGAAATCTTAAAAATACTATCTTACTACACATTCTCTGTGGGAAAAAATGGTAGTCCCTATCCCCAACTATTATACCGATTTCGATTATTTTTATTTCATATGAAAGCTCATGAAAGACATGTCATTAATAGCCCTTTACCTTTCTCTTTTCATTTTCGAGAAGTATCGTAAAATAAAAATCTTGATGCATCTTTTATATTCAATAACTGGACCGATTTCGCCAATTAGTTTCCGCATTTTACGTGCTTAGTTTATTAATGAAAATAATCTATTTGAAGCGCAGATATAATTTGAAATAAAATTTTGAATTGTTTTGAAGTGATGTCATTTATCTAACATAGACGAGATTAGTAAATTAACGTTGTTACAATATTAAATCTGTTGTACGAACTACTGGTTGTTGAAAGTGCCTTAGTAATTAAACAAAATATTCACCTTTTCATAAAATTCTAAAATAAAAAAAAATTAACTTTTAACATTTCCATTAGTTGCAAATTTCAACATATTTTTAATTTAAATTGACCAGCTGAATGAAGAAAAGAATCATCATAACGTGTGCAGCCCAGAGCTTCAAAACCCCTAAATAATCTGTTTCTATGACTGGCAACGTGCTTGATACAAAAAAAAAAACTATATATATATAGTATAAATACCGCTTTTATTAATTTCATTGTACGATAAAGATTTAGAACGTTAGCTTCTAAATAGTTCCTATTAATATAATTCGACTCGGTCAGTTCCAAATTACTGAGTTGTTAGTCAGAGAAAAGTGCTTGTATTTAAATGTTCTTCAAATACATTTGAGACACTTTTAAGTACATTTGGGACGAATTCAAGGCTATTTAACCGCGCATTATGACACACTCGGTAGAATTCGCTATACACCCAACTTTTGTTTTCATTGACATTTAGTGCTCGTGATTAATGGGTTTGTGAGTCATCATATGACTTATTCAATCTGACCGTGACTGTAACTTAAAACTGTTATTTGTTTGTTGCGTATGCTATCAGATGTCGTCTGCTTCATTTGACTATGACTTTGCAGATTTGCGTCGTGAATAAATTGTAATTAAGCAGGATTGTTCTTAAAACAGCTTAACACGTTAAGCACCGAATTTATTTATATGTCCTTCGTCTTTTGGATCGCGATATTCGATTTCATCGATATGTTGGCGCCTTGACGAAATAATTTTACATAGTTAAACCCAAATAACTTTAAATCTGATTAATATAATTAAGTGATCTGATTATCGTAATTTTTGTTAATCTAATTAAGTTCAGCTTGAAAGAGCTTCAATGGATTCCAAAATTAAAATGGTTCGACGGGATTAATATGGATTATGTAAGCATAAGTTTACTTTATAGAAAATTCTGTTTGCTTCCTCCTTTATACATACCAAGGTGCGTCACGAATATGTGGACGAAAAACGACTTATTTAATGACGTAGTTCTCGCTTTTCTAGTGCGTATAATTTCGTGGGGGCGAATTACTTCTGTTGGAAGGATTGTAGCATGGAATTAAGACTCGCCCCCAATATCTTGCCTCCTACAGTTTTATAATAGTCATTCAGTTTACACTGGATGTTTTGGCAAGGTGGGAGTAACTTCTTTGTGATTATGCTTCTGTAATTACTTATTGAGCGTTAAGCAGTTAAAACAACGTATTAGTATAGATTACTTTTTTTGACGCATATATTAGCTAATGGAATGTTCACATTTGGAATTTTTTGAAATAGTAAAGAAATTTATTTTAAATAAGAGAAACGTTAATTAATACAAACGGTTTAAAATAATCGTTTATAATACATCCCAAAGAAAAGAACCAAATCGCAAAAGTAACAACCACCCTCTTGACTAATGTCTGATTTAGGTATTTTTGCGGGTCGTGAACTTTATGAAATTTACATTAAATTGATTTAGTTTCAAATTTTCTGGTATTCTAAATTAATCAACGTGATAATGATTTATTTAAATAAAATTTATTTATGAAGTTTCCTGAGTGCCCTATATCCACATTCGTACCCAATATTAGTTCAGACAAGAGCGAAAATGACAGAAATTTTCCCTTTCGTGGTTTTATTCCGATAGAGATTTATTTGATATTATCGACTTAGGATAGGGAAAATCGGGCATCTTTGAAATAATTATGTAGGCACCAGGGATTTTTATCCTTTCGTTTGTGGCATTAGAAAATAAAGAAAAAGGAATTTTTAGAGCACGTGTTGGCAATCATTAAATGAAAAAGTGGAATTTTTATCAGGAAATAATAGAAAATTTTAGAATGAAGTTAATACGGGTTGATTTAGGATTAAAAAAATGAGGAAATCAATTAAGATTTAAATTAAGGTATACCATTTTATTTATTAAGATTACTAATAGCATTATATCCATATCCACTTAATGAAACAGATAGGAACATGACCAATTATACTTGACAAATCGTTTATATTATTGTGATAATTTGTAATTCACAGAATTTGCTTACTTAAAAATTTCTATTGCGGTAATGCTAATAAGATCATTTTAAATTGACCTGCCTGCACTCCAACCACCTTTCTCAATCAATTGCCTATCTGGAAATCTACCATTTTTCTTAATAATCATTTAAACACTTCCACGTTTTAATAATATGTAACACAAAGTTCAAGTTTAGATTACTCCATTGCGTCATTGGGGCCGCGATGGCCTGGTGGTAAGGTCTCGGCTTCGGAACCGGAGGGCTTCAGGTTCGAGACCCGATTCCACCGAAGAGCCGTCGTGTAAGGGGGTCTGTTGCACGTTAAATCCGTCCTGACCAAACGTCCTCCCGCTGGTGTGGTGTGAAGAGGGGGTGCAGCTCAGGTGTCGTCCTCGTCATCTGACCGCAGTTCAAAATTACGAGGTCCGTCCCAAAATAGCCCTAGTGTTGCTTCAAACGGGACCTTAATATAACTAAACCAAACCAAACCAAACCAATCCATTGCGTCATTTGACGTCACATGATGAATGTTTATGATGAAATTCTTCAAATGTTCTACATCAGAGATCACGTTTCATCCTATTTTTGTTATAAAATGACATAAAACTGAGCCATATTTTTTTTAATATAAGTTTGCTTGGATGACAAATGCTTACGTAAAAATAAAAAAAAAATGTTTTATATATGTGGTTATAAATATATTAACGAGAATATAAAATAAACTATCACGCAGTTAGAATGTCTCATTTGATGGTATCAACGGTACAGCTGAACTCGCTTTTGTAATAATTGCTTGTAATCATCACAATGCGTACTAACCGTTGTGTGTTTTCCCGTCAGCGTGTTTGACGAATTGCAAAATTAAACTCGACTGACGCTTTAGTATGACACGAACAAGGACTGAACTTTCTTAAATAAGAACACAATTTTGCTTTTCCGTATATGTATATAGAGAAAGTATAGTAATCGTCAAAAAATTCGAACTCGAGATTTTGACGAATTTCTTCGTTTTAGAACTTCCCCGAGTTCGAAAAACACATTTTTGGAAAATGTCCGTCTGTCTGTGACAAATATGACTCAAAAATATTCGAAATTCGTTACATGTTCTTTACTCTAAATTTGCAGATTTCTATTAAATTATGAGCAAAATCCGTTCAGAAGAAGTTTGTCTGTCCGGCTGTTCGAATATAAGTTAACACGATAACAACAAAATGATGGGGAGAACTAGACAGATAAAATTCGATACACAAAATATCTATATTCTAGGCACTTATCAAATTGTAAGCTATCGATTGATCGTCTATCGGTTTATATTATCAGAAACATGTGAAATCGGTAATTCAAAGATTCAATGGTTTAAATAAATGAAATTAGGTATGTGATTTTGGGTGCAGTTTTTTTTTTTTTTCAATCCGTTGAGAAAAACGTGTCTAACACAATTTTAGTTTTTTGGATACTATTAACGCAATCCAGGGATCAATAGATAAAAAACTCGCCAAAGATGACATGATAGATTCAATAAAAATGCTAAATTCATGCCGAACTTTAATATATCGTAATTATTGTACGCCAATGATGTGTAAGGCGTTTCCCTGACATGGCAAGTTTATTCGAGATTATACGAGAAAGTTTTAAAGAAACATTTCGCGCTGGTTTTTTCCCCTAACATTTTTGATGAATTTCAAAATGAAATTCGAGCAACGCTTTATTATGACATGAACATAATACACGTATATTACATTACGCAGTACATTAAATTTGACAAATGTTTATTTTTTTGTTGTTGTTATCAACTTACGGTCGTTGGTGACTAACTGGTTCACTAGAATATTAATTGCATTTTATTTTAATTAAATCTCTTATGCATGACTTAATGTTCTTGATTCTCTCAACAAAGTATTATGGAGCATTGAATTATGACAAACATTCGAACCGTGTTAGTTTAATAGACTTGCACTTGTTCTATTTATTGAGTACATGAACATCTCTCATGGAATCGAGACACATGGATATAAAAAGTGCATAAAAAATGTAACAGTCATTTTCATTTGTTTCAAGTTGTACATTGCCTTTTTGCTGTAATGTAAGTTCACTTTCTGGTTCTTCATTTTGACTGAACAAATAATATGAAGGGTTTTTTTTTCTTTAACTTTCGACAATGGAAGGAAACATGCTAATAAATATTTGGTGGAACAATGAAAACAGTTTCAATTTCTCTTCAAGAATGAACTATATTGCGCTGAAATTTATGAAAAAACAATTTTAACTTCCAAAATTCAGGAAAAAGAAAGTACACGGTAATTCCATGGCTATCTTTAAAAAGACAATTTGATAAATTTTGAAACAGCGTCGAAAGTTCGTGCAGTAATATTTTTGGAAATAATCGGGAAAAAAATGACAAAATCTTCTATAATTTTTAATTAAAATTTAGAAAAACTTTAAAAAGGTGCACATCGCGCATCTTTCAAAAGTTAATTTTGTCAAATTTGGTAGCTAGCTCTAAGTTTGATCTATAAAGATTCGTGTACGTAGGTACACACATACATATATTTTCTTTTAACATAAATAGAATTAGAGATAAATTATGAAATAATTTTAATCAAAATATTTCAAAAATTTCATTGGTGTACTCTCAATTTTTTGAGGTAAAAATCTGCGTATATTTATTTAAATTGCTTCTGAAACTTTTCACTTTAGAAGTTTTGTCGTTAATTGTTCTTTATTTTTACTTCAAATTGAACCAATTCTTATGTGTTAAAACAAAAACATGTTTGCACTTCTCGGTAATGTGTTATTTATACTGAAATTCGGATTTATCAAGTAAAAGTAAGGTGTATTCTCAATTGTTTAAGCCACTGTTCATAGAATTTTCCTTTTAATGTGGGTGGAAACTGTTGGGTAAATAAATGAAAAGATTCTTTTAAGATAGTAACTAGCAACGTGGATGTTAAAAAGATCTTCATTAAATATAACACTTTTCTAATTGGACAATATAGAGAAAAAATCGAAAAGATATTTTAGGAAATAGTTTCTTCTTGTAGAAAAATTTGTAGATATTTTTAATTTTGGTACAAAAATCAAGTATCTTTCATTTTAGCTTCTTGTGCTTTAGAATTATGAACGTTTTTGAGTTAATAAAAAAGCGTTTTTCTTCTCAGGAACCACTATCAACAAACTGTGACATTATGATTAAAATCGTTCGATATGCTCTAGATCTATAGCTACCAAATTTGGCACATAACTACTTTTTTAGTGTTAAATGCTCTCCATGGTAAAATTTTCAAAATTATCTTAGATTTTTAATTAAAAATTACTTGCATTTTTGACGTTTTTTTCTGAAGAAATACAGAATATATTTACTGCATAAAAATCGTGTTAATACCATTTGAAAATTTATAAAATGATTTTTTTTATATACCAATTCTATTTCTGTACAATTGTTTTCTAATTTTATTAATTTTTTTATATATGCATGCTACAAAAATACATTTAATTGTTTTAACTACATTAATTACATTTAATTGATTTATTCAATTCGTTTTAATGATATTAAATGCATTTTTCATGTGCATATTTTCGCTGATAATGCAATGATACTAATAATGTAAAGGTAGAAGAATCAGTTTTTAAAACATAATGCTACGATGTTTTGGAGTAGAGTTTCGAATCTTTTTAAAACCTGTTAACTGTTTCAACCTCTTTGGAAAATCCGTATCTAAATTGTCATAAACAAATATATATTATATAAATATAATAATTTTCATTGAATAAATTAGTTATAACGCGAAACGTTATACTTTTTTTATGACGAATATGCTCGTCAAAAACAGTTAACTTATTAAAAAATTTTAAAGATGGCACTATAAATAATTTTTTTGTTGCATCTTAAATAAAAAATACTTTATTAATAATAATAGGTATTTTTTACAGAATTTATCTAATTTTCGGAATCTTTATTAATCGTTTATTTACATAATGCACGTAAAAAAAGAAGGAAAGAAATGTAAAACCTTTAAAATATTTTTTCCGTACTTATTCGTAGAAGACTATTCAAAACGCATTTACGTGCTTTTACAAATTAAGAGATCAGGAAAATACCTGATGTTATCTTTCAACCGTTAAAGAGTTCTTTGTTTTATCTCCTTAATTTTATTCATTTTTATGTATTGCAACATCTGCGTTAGATTTCTTCAAGTACTGTTAGCATAAACATGTTCTCAGATTACTCACATTTTCCCGAAAAAATTGAATCGTATTCAAGCGTTTAGAATTTTTCTCCTGTTTATTTTTATGCCAAGGTCGACGTCTTTTCATAACGCGAGAGTACTTTGCGTAAATTCCAAATACTGAATAATCTAACCGTTTAATTCATTAATTCTAAGATTTTGATACGTAAACTTTAATAGCAATGAACTTGGGCATTATGATGTAGATCAGAATGAATAGAAGTTCATAGTTCAATACCTTTTACTGTTGAGTGGTTTGTCTTTTTTCTGCTGAAGTTGTAAAATAAGCAGGGCATGTCATTTTCTGAGACTTGTATCGAATACCATTTTTCTTAAAATTCCTGTGTAGGGAGATATTTCCTGTAATATTCGAATGTTTGTCACGTAAAATATTGCTGTTATTTAGTTCAGAGTTCTAGCAGCTCAGGAAATCATTAGACAGATCGTAGTTATGTAGGAAATGTTTATGTCTCTTCAAAGAATACTTAAAGAAGTATTCTTTGAAGTGACATAAACATTAAAACATTTGAAAACATTTAAAAAAAGATTCAATATCATATTAAATTTAAACAGTATTTTCTGAACTCTAGCGAGAGATAACAAACGATAATTTTAAAAAGATTCTTTTTTAAAATATAGATTTCCGAAATAAGATAATGAATTAGGTAGCAAACGATAATTTTTGATAAATGTTTTCAGGCGATAAATAATTATTTTTATAAAGTAGACCGTATAATTTTTTATCAGACAATTATTTTCAAATTTTAAATCTATAAATTTCAGAAAAAAAAAGCCGATACTTAATTTCTGATATTTAATTTATATTGAATAATAGAAAATAACCACAATTTTGAATTAAATTGAGTTTTTTCCTTCATTTAATATACAGTTTTTTCGTTGATTTAATATGTGCTTCGAATACCAGTTGAATATTAATCAGGTGTTTTTAAATGTAGCCATAGACGAAAATATTCGTGTAGTTGAAATCATAATACGCGTTTAAGTATTTTATCACTATATAATTAAACTTGCATAAAAATCTTTTATTTGTAGTTGCATCTGTCTTAGATAAATTTTATATTCCTTTTATAATTTTTTCGCTAAAAAAAAAACAGCTTATTCAAGTTTGTTTTTCATGTTTTCAAATTTAAGTTCCGTCAGCGTGTATCGTTTTAGTACGCTATTTTGAATATAAAAATAATCTAATTGACGTAATAAAGTCTGTTAACAAGAAATATGCTAATTGCCATTTCTTTCTTGAAAGTAACTACCGACTTAAATAATGGTTAAAGTTGGTAATATCTTAATGCAATTTTTTATTGTCGAAGTAATAAAATTTATTTGCTTAGATCATTAGTTGATTTAAAAAAAACACAAATTCTCTGGTTAGTGTTATTAAAAAGTTAGTGGTTTGACAGAACAACAGTAATTCATTTCACACTTTTAACTGTTTTTTTCTTCCACTAATTTGTTCGTTTAATAAATAATGAATAAAAATAGAATTTCTTGAAACCAAAATCATTCTCATCTTCATGAATTAAGAATAGTTTCATTTTGGCAAACGAATTATTCTTCTCAAAATTTTGAGAATAAATATCAAGGAAATATTCATGTCCCAGTTCTTTAACATAACGCTTATGCTGTCTGTCTAGCTTGCAAATATGGGGGAGGGGTATATGAGTAAGAACTTTAAATTGACTATATAAACGCCTATATCTGTTTTTCTTCCAGTAATAATGTATTTTGTAATTCTATAATGTATTTTGCTTTTTTTTCTTTATAATTAGTTCCTTTTGAAATTTATTGTATTATATACCAAAAATAATCGTCGTACAATTTCAAAATGCAACATTAACCTTTTAACCGTTGTTCCCTTGCATCTTCGTGCATCGAATTTCTGATTCCCAAACCTGTAAATTAAAATATTCAAAACTGTTACAATTTATTCCAAAAAATATCACTCATAATCAGCAAACACGTCAAATATTCTGCTGGTTGTTAGTTGAATCAGTAAGCTAGATTATTTCCAAAACAAGGTAAAATCCTATAAATAGTTAAAAAAAGAATTATTCTGATTACACTAAATTCAATATTCTTTTAAAGCTGATACTAAAATTTGAAAACCAAATAAAAAATTTTGGAAATTACTGCTACAAAATTATTTTATATTTCTATAGACTGACTGTATAAATTAATAATTAAATTGAAAATTTGCTCTTAAAGGATGCTATTGAAATGTCGGTAGTTTATCATTTAGTAGAATTTTCTGCAAGTTTCCCCATGTAAATAAAAACATTACGAAATTCTTTTTTTTTTTTTTTTTTTTTTTTTTTGATGATGTCAAACCTGCCTTTTAAAACGCATGAAGATCCACGTGTAATTTCCTCAGAAATAACGGCCAGTCACGTTGAAGAGCGCGTGGATTTTTTTTTTAATGGAATGTGATTATCCGTACGTATCGTCTTTGGAGTCGTATTTTTCGCGCGTTTTCGACTCTAAGTTTCCAGAAAAAATGCGCGAAGACCTTCTAGACCTCGAGTCATCACGCGAGGACTTCTTGGGATCTTTCCAACATGCAAAGAAGACTTTGCTGCATTTTCTTTAGAATAATAATAATAAAAAAAATTTCCACTCGGATTGTCATTCATTGTTATGGAAGGTCGTTTGCGCGGCCTTGCGGTTGATGAGGACGTGTTTGTTTACACGCGTGGTTTTTGGCACTGAAGAGACGGAGAGTTACGATCGCGTGCAGGCTTTTAATTGCTGGAGAACGTACTTTCGAATTAGAGATGATTGCAATTTATAGAAGCGTCAGATGGAAAAACAATACAAGAAATAGTATTGCATTCAAAACTGCATTTTTATTAATAACGAATTCTGCGCAGAATCAGCAGACAAATTTATACTGGTATCAAATGGAATTTCCTGTTTTTGAATTCAGAATTCGGCGCGATATTTCCCACTTGTTTCAACATTAATTTGCAAATGGATCTTCGTGTTCTTACTTTTTTGAATTTCTGATGGAAATAATGTTATGAAAGTATTTTAATTTTGGGATATAAAATGTTTTAACTTCCGTTGCAGATTCAGTTACCGTTATCTTACATAATTTTTAATATTTCTAGATTGATAAAAAAATGCTTATTGTTCAAATCCTCATGTCTCCTGAATTCTTAGAATACATCTCACTTAACCAGGAAGTGCAAGTTTTACATCAACTTTGCTGTATTGTTTCAAGAAGAAAAAAATAGCTTTACAGTATTTAAAACTCAATTTATGTTCTTATACATACTCACGTTAGACAATGGAATTATTATTCGAACCTTATTATTTTTCTTTTAGATCATTGTATGTATATTTCAGTTAATTTATATCCAGCGGGAAAACATATCCCTCCATTAGTTTTTCGTTAAGGTTTGTAATTTCAATTTTGTGTTAGGCTTCTGTTCGCTGATGTGACGTCATAGTTCAGGAATTTTAAAATTAAATCTAATATTATCAACAATCAATAATATTCTGTTCGAATATAGATTGAACATAGTTTCTCTTTGTTCATGAAATGAACTTCTTTGCGGTGAATATTTTAGAAAAATATTAATTTTTTTTTCTTTGCAACAAAGCATTTTGGATATTAGTATAAATATCATTTGAAACTGGCAACCGAAATTCTATTTGGAACGAAAAATGAAATAGTTTTGTATTGGAGCGATGGATTAGGGTGAAAAAATTCGTTAGATTTCGTTTGAAATTGGTTCCTTTATAAAGGTTTGGAGAAAACGCAAATGTGCTTTTGCCGTTCATTTAGGAAAGAACCAAATAAATTCTTTTGGTAATTAATGAAATTTGGCATAAGGATTTTTATTGTTAGATTTAATAGGCACAATTTGAAACATTGTTCAGATTACAGTGACTGAAAAATATATAAATCTAAATATTTGGTCATTTTATTATTAAAATCATTATATTGATGATAATGTATATTTCATAAGTATATTTTCTAATTTTTTTATACCTGATTTGGAAATTACAATGGGAAATATTTCATCTCTGTGACTAATATGCAATACGTTTTGTATTTACGGAAATAATGGGTTTTATTGCGTGTAATAATAATGGAATATTGGAAAAAGAATTTTGACTTGAATAAAGTTTAGAGCTGAATTCTTAAATTATAAATTTTGTTCCATTTGAAAGCGAAACATAAGGCAAAATACTTCAGTTGAATTTCTCATTGATAGATAAAGATTGTTGAATTGCTTATTAAAATAGAAAACATTTATTGTGGTATTTGTATTTTTAGGCTCAATATTGTGCATCTTAACTCACAGCAAATGCTTATTTATTATTTAAGTAATGTATTGATTTTAAAGAAAATTTTAGGAGAAACTATTGTTTAAGCGAACTGATTAATTAGGATTTATTTTATGAATGTTTATTTTTAATTTTCAATAAAATTAACAAAAAATAGAATTAAAAAAAATGGAAGCAAGAGATAAGATTCTTACAGATTTTGTTGTATTATTTAAGCTATGTACTATGATAGTTATTTTTATATGTAGAAAAAAAAATTAATCTATAAGAATTATTTTGTTATACATTCATCTGATTGTTCAATTTTCTGTATGTAAATAACAAAAGAAATATTCAAATTCCTGTTTTTGATCTGTAGATGCCTACTATTTTATATGCTTTATCAAAGCATTTCATTTAGAATTGTAGATCAGAAAATAATTTTCTCTTGTATTGGAAATTTGTAATCTGTTTATATGTAATGTGTAAATGCTGTGATGAACTTACTTCTGTGGGTTTTTTTTTCTCAATCTGCCTTTTTCTTTGAGAAGAATATTATAACCACTGTTAAGAATAAACTTTTGATTTAATTACTGATATTTTTTAGACATAGTGAACTCTTCTTTTATATAATTTATTTCTCACATTAATATGTTGCTTGACATAGCTGTTTGATTTTGTAGCTTCTTTTGTACTATAATGAGTGTTTAATGCACATTAATTTTAATTTGTTATAATGTTCTGTTTCAGTTCTTTAGAACTATTATTCAGCATGCTGAAAGAAACTTTATTATCAATACATTCAATTTCCTTAGTAATTTTTTATACAGTGACATTTCCCTTTAAATTAATTCTTTTGTGAGAACTTCGAACAGAATTGTTGAGAATCAAATATTGAAAATGTTTTAAAGAGATTTTGTTTCATTTTGCAACCTCCAAAATATTTTGCTCTGAAAATTAAAGTTTATTAAAATTTCAACTTCTATTTTTTTTAATGAATATGCTTATACTTCAGATAATAGGTATTCTAAATATCCTTAATAATAATGATAATTAGTTTTTTTTCAAAAAATCATTTTTTCCCCCTGAAAGTTACAAAAATGAAATTTTAGTTTTGTTTTCTTCATTCTATTCACCACTCTAGCAGATTCTCTCCTGCAGAATTTTAGTCTACAAAATTCAAATATTGACAATAGTGCTGAAGAATGAAATTGCATAGACAACAATTTTTTATATGTTTACTTTTGGATACCATTTGATGTGATCAACTGGTTTTGATGGACAGTTACAAAATGAAGAATCGTGTGTTAGTAAAATATATGAGTGATTGTATTGACTTGTATTCATAAATCCCACTTTACCAGAAGTTGCTTATGTATGAAAAATATTTATTGTAGTTCTTTCAAAATTTTAAAATAGAATATGTTTTATCTATACCTCATTCACTGCTTGTAAAAATCCAAAAATGAGGAAAAAAAAGTGATATTTGATTAAAGAAAAATTTTAGTATTGCATTTCACCCAGTCAGGATTCAAATTGTTTTATTTTGGCACTAGAAAGATTTTATTTGGCTATTTAATAGAAGTTGAAGTTATTTCAGTTTTCTAAAATTTTTCTGAGATGTTTAAGAAAGCTTATATATTGGCTTGAAAATATCTCGTTTGAAATGGATGTTATATGGAAAGTTAGTTCAGATATATTAAAATTCCTTTTAATAAATTTTTTATTTTAATCCAAATTCAACTAAGGTTGATTTAAAAGAGAGAAAAAAAAATGCTTTCTTTAGAGTATTTAATGACAATTTTAGAATGAAATTCACCTTTAAAATTTGATTAATATTTTTTGGTTTTGCATATCTTGATGTCTATTTCTTTTTTTCCAGGAACTGTGCCATAGCCTATTATCTGTATGTTGGGCTGGGATGTAGGATACGTATGGCCATTACTCGAAAGTGCAGTCGCTCCACAATCCAACCGAGCCCTTGATTCCTGGCAGCTTGTGATGGGCAACCCCCACGAAGCTGCACAGGCAAGCAATGCATCTGGGGAAACCTCTGCAACAGCTGCAGCAACACCAGCTGCGCCAGTACGTACCCCACCTGCAGCTGCCCCAAGAATCGACCCGCCTCCATATGAAAGTGTGGCCAACGAATCCCCAGAACAAAGTGTCACCACAGCTACAAATCAAACTAGAAACTCTTCTGTTTCTACTACTACAGTTGATGGTGGTAGGAGGCATAGAACTAGCTCCTCGGGAGCCACAAGGACTAGAACCACCAATGGCGGATCTCAAAGGATGAGACCGCCAAAGTGGCCTCATAAGGCATCATCTGTGTTTGCTTGTCTGAGTTGTGTTATTGGTGTTTGCAATGTGAGCAGGTTCTCCATGCTTGTGTATATTTTTAAGGGTAAGTTTTTTCTATGAAAGTTATTTTATTGTAATTATTATATCAGAAGTAGCCATATACTATCATTTGAGACAGATTGCAACATTTGTAGGAATGAAATCGGAATTTTATCTTGCATAATGTAGTAGACAGTAAAGACATCAGTTGCAAAGGTGTGGAGTATTTAGCAGTTCAGCATAAAATGAATCTGCAAGCACTAATAGTCTAATTAGAAACTTTGAAATGCTTATTTCATATATAATTATTTTATACCACGAAGCTATTGAGGAAATACAGTATTTTAAGATGCTGATGATCAATTATTAGTGTTAAAACCTCACAGATAGGACACGAGAAAAGAACAACAATGCCCAGATCACAGGGAAGACACCGACACATATTGATTATTACAGAAATGGCTACTTATATGATTAATTTTTTGGTGTTTTTTTAATAGCTAACTTCATTCTTGCATAGTTTCTGGAGAAGTTGCAATTCCATTTCAAAGAGACAAGACATGAGAGTTTGCCATGTTGCCAATTTTGAAAAGCAAACCAAGCTGTGTGGATTCTGCAATTTCATCAAAATATGTGTAATAACATTGCACATAATGAAGAAAGAGATTAAATAATTATGTTGTTACTTATACACTTGTCGTGAACAATCCTGCTGACAAAGTCGACGATTTAAGCCGAGTTTGTGAAGTAACTTCTGAGGGTAAAGACCTCTGAGCACCCGAGGGCAGAAGTCTGACTTTTAGCTCATATGAAAATGATATTCACACGGTCCCGTTTTACGGGGATGCTCTTTCACACACCTCGCAGATAGAACACGAGGGAAGAACAACAATGCCCAAACCCGCGATGCCCAGATCGCAGGGAAGACATCGACACATATTGATTATTACAATGACAAATTTTGGATAGTGTTTATGTTTACTAACAATTTCAGTACTTGTTATCAAACTATCAGTATGTAATGGATGAGGATTTTATGCTAAATCGGCGAGTCTCTAAGCTTTCGTCATTTTTGCCATCACAATTTTTGAGATATTTTTAGAATATTTCTCCTTAAAAAGCTGTGATTAATCTTGGAATATAACTCACAGCAACTTAAATTTGACATTACTTTTGTATTTTAATGCTTTCTTTCATTCTTAATTCTCTGTAAAAAGGTACAAGCATGTACTTTTGTATAAGCTCGTATCTTTATACAAAGAAACGATGTATCTTTTATTTTGTATAGCGCTCTTGAAATATTCCATCTCTTTATTTCCAGTTTTATTTAATTTACTTTTAAATGGTGATATTCTATTACGACTTGCAATATGAGTGATGTTCAAATATTTTGTTAGTTGTATGTTGGGATTTTCAAAACCGTTTTAAGTATTTTAAAAATTTTATTTTGATGAATGAATATGTATCTTAAAGCTACTTTGTAGAATTGCTTACATTATTTTTATATATTACTGCTCAAAATGAAGAATCTTTAAATTTTACTAAAAGTTATAAAAAATGTACAAACTACATGGAAAATATTTTTAATTTCATTATTGATGATAATGATAAATAATGTATAAATAGTACTGCATAATTTGACTAATATTCTTTGTATTATTATAAGATACATGCAAATACTTTGATTTTTTTTCTATATATATCATAATTAAAAATTCCTGAAAGATTCTAAATGATGGATATTTTTTTCCTTAAATATGTCGGAAAATGTGCATGTTAATTTTGGATTTTTCGAAAATTTATGGACAATTTTTATGAAATTTACGATTACTAAGATTTAATATTTTTTCTGTTTAATTATCATAAAGTTAGTAAAGATTTTAAAATTTGCATTTCTTTAAAATGCCTTATATCTTTGCTTTCCCTTAAATAATATTTTTTAAAAATTATATTTGACTAATAAAGTGTTAAACAAAAACTTAAGAAAAATATTAGTTTGAAAAAAAAACCCTAACCTAATATGGAAACAGTTTGATATTTCAGTCAAAGCTTATTAAGTTTGATATTTCAATCAAATAAAGTAATATGTGTAAATGAGAGAAAACAGACAAAGATCTTTGTTAGAAAACTGGACTGATCTATTTCTAATATGGGGATCATTTAAAAAGTTTGAAGATTTCATGATTCAAATAAACAAAAAAATGGTATGTGAACCATGATACTAAGGGTATTAGGAATTCACTGAAATTTAAATTGCTTCCTTTTTGCAAACTAAACTTGTATTTAATTTTAGGTTTTAAAATCTAATTATTTAAGCATCTTAAATGACATCATATTATTTCTAATAAGAAATAATGAAACATTAATTTAAATTGGATAAAAAAGTTTACAGTAAAAGTCAAATAAGAAAGGAATTAATCTTTACTTTGTTAAAATTTATTTTTAACTTTTTTAGTTAGGAAAGTTCTTTGTAATCTTATTTGGCATGAAAATTGTTGTTGCTACCCTCTATCTTTTATATATAAGCACAAAAGTAGAACACATTTTAATGTTTAAAAATGATTGAAATTACTTAAATAAAAACATACATTTAAAAAATTGCTGAAATCTTTTAAACCACAGTACTTGTCATAACATATTTAATGATATTAAAATAACCAGGGAGGAAAATGCTCCGAATTTTTTTTCTCTCAATTTAGTAACTTATGTCACCCTAGCTTTCAGTTTATAAAATACAATACTACTTTGTATCGTGTAATAAAATAGTGATAAAAAAATTAACTTCATTTGAATGATCTTCCACATGAGTTGAAACAATTTCAAAATGAGCAGTAATTGACTTTAATGGCCTAAAATTTTCCGTTTCTATACATTCTAGTCAATGAGCATCAAACTTAGGCAACAGAATCAGACTATTGTAGTAAATGCATTAGGGGGGGGGAAAGAAAAAAAAAGAGGCAAAAATACTATCTATCTGTTACACAGTAGTAAGAAAGTTTATCTATCTTTCCTTTTTTTTTTTTTTTTTGCTAGTATAATATATATATTTTATAATTTATATTACATTATGAAACATAATTTCATGTGTAATGTCCTATTTTAAATATACTAATAACTCAGTTCAAGATTTGTTTTAAGGAAGCCCTTATACATCAATTAGCTTGCTAATTTGAAAGTTTATTTTGACTGAGTAGGTTTATTAGGCATGAAAATGAAACAAGAAAGCTAAGAATTTTTCTTACTTTATTTTTTAAATAGTTTTAAAATAAATATCTTTCAAACGGTGTAACATTAGGTACTTTTTAAATGCTCTTTATCTGTGCAAGGTTGCTTTATGATCTCAAAGATTTTTTAAGATCTTTAAAATCTCTTGTAATATAATTTAGTGCTATGATTTTAATGAATATTGGAGAACGAGGAGAACAGTTGATTTTGAGCAGTGCTTCCATTGAATTTTGGATAAATCTGATATATATTTCCTTCATTAGCTTTCCTGACATAAAAATTATTTCCATAAGATAAATATTTGATTACTTCATATGTATTTGCAAATTTTATTGTTATAATGATAATTTTATTGCATTTTTTTCCAGGATGTTTCATTTTTCAATTTCTACTTTTATCACTTCTCATTGGCATTCCAGTCTTATACATGCAAATGGCTCTTGGCCAATACTTAGGAGCTGGAATGCTGGATATGTGGTTTATATCACCTGCATTCAAAGGTTTGTATTTCAGAACGTTTTAACATTTAGTAAATTTTTTACCCCATGCCACTAGCATATAACTGCTTTGAAAAATTAACTTAGAGTATTAGAGACTACTATTATAGGGTTTTATAATCGAACTTCTGAGATTTATATGCTGGTAAACATGGAAAATGTGTTTATTTGTACTGTTTTAAAAATAACCTTATTTTATTATTTCAGTTCAAGTTTGTATGATGTTTTAGAACGAAGTGTATTGCATTAAAATTTTATTTCTGGCTATTTCTTTGTAAATTAAAAGAATTTCAGATAGTGAAAATGGCAATTGTTCAGATTCAGAAATATTGAAAGAATGAAATTCAGCTGAGCATTTATTTAATCATTTTTCCACTTAAAAAATTTCATCACAAAGAAAATTTGTTCAACAAATTTGTCAAATTATGCAAAAAAGGGAGAAACAACTGAAATTTGCCTTTCCATTTTATTATCTTTAGCACATGCCCTAAATTGCAAAGAAGTCTGTAATCCTGATTTGTATGAGTAAATTATAAAGTATAATTTTTTTTTTAGCTATAATGCTCTTTTATAAAAGACTGAAAAGCATTATCTGTAGCATTTTCTTGGATCTATAGTCCCTTTCTTATTTTATTAAATACTGTTGGTATATCTTCTTGTGAAATGTTTTAATAATCTCTTAATTGATGTTTCACTCACTGTAGAGTCTTTATTCCATTTAATATTTTAGAGTATATATAGGCCAAAGAATATTCTGCAACCGCAATGCATCAATACAAAAGAAATTATATTGCTCTATATTTTATATTGTTATTTTACATTGCATCCAGCTTAGTTGATTTTTTTATAGCTTCAACAAATGATAAATTGTAAAATGTTGTAAAGTCATAATGTTTTTTTAAAAAAAAAAATTACATAAAATGGATAAAAAGTAACATGTAATTGAATTTTAATCCTAAAATGTGTAGAAAATTTGATAAAAAAAATTGTTAAATATAAGTCCACTGAAAAGAGAACCCATTGTTTATTCATGTGCACCCATTAAATAATTTAACAAAAGCTCAGTCCAACTTCAGTTTAGTATATAATATAATGCGTAATATTTTTAATACACTTTCTAAAAATATTTAATTATATGTAAGTATTATTGGTTTTTGGCAAATTGGTTGTTTAAAAATTTGATAAACCTTTTTAAACAAATCTTTTATCATGAAGTCAATTTTTAAAAAAAAATTGATTGCTATAATTGTTTTAAATATTATAAAACTTTTTGTTATAAAAATTGAATTTTTATTATTTTTTATTTTAGGTTTAGGTTTTGCCATGTTGTATCTCTATGTATTATTAGGAGTTTACAATGCTGTACCTCTGTCTTGGCTTTTCATTTACTTCAAAGATTCTTTCATCACTCTAAAAGATTCATACAAATGGGGGCGATGCCATCACACATTTGCTAGAAATGGTATTGAACAATTTTTTATATCCACTTTTGTATGTAGTCTTTTAGTTTAATGCATTTAATGCTAGCACATTTGTCTATTTGATGATTATTTGTAATAATTTACTGCTGTTTTATATTGTATTGCACCAGTATACAATTTTTTTTAGCTACTTGTGATACATGCAAACTTTAATGTATTAAGCATTGTCATGTCTGTCTTATCAAACATGTTTTCCCCATTATATTTTCCAAATTTTTCTCTAAATAATAGCCATCAACATGTTTGTTTGTGAAAACTATTCAAGTGTTATGATTGGAACAGAAACTTTGTTCTAAGCTATTTTACCTGTCAAAAATCAATTGTTTTATCATCCATTTTTTTTTCTTTGACTAGTTGAAAAAACACATCTTCTTTGTATTTAAAATGAGAAAGAGGAATAAATATAGCAATATATAGTTTCGATGCATATATTACTAAAGGTTAATTGTATACAGTTTGACATGTTTTAAATAGGCATCTAAATTAAAATATTAAATCTCTCTCTGTATATATATAATAAAAGGTAAATAATTAAAATTTTAATTTGTTTTATTTTGTATAAGATTATTTATTTTGAATTATTAATGATTTTTTAAAGTCTGCATCCTTCTACTTCATTGTGCATGTAATGTTGAAGAATGATTCCCAATTCAAAGCCTTAAATATTAAAAAAGTCTAAATTTCTTTTTTTAATCCCCTTCTGACTTCCCTGATTTTAAATAATACCAGTTAGGTGTTACAATACAATGTTAGATCTGCAATCATTAGTGAAAGTATTTCTGTATAAAATTACTATTATCTGTTTTAGATTAGACAAGTGTTCACTTTGTATTATCAGTTCATACAAATATAGTAAAATGGCAATCGTACAGAAATAAGTAAAGTTTAAATATTCATTGAGTATCTAACTACTTAAAAATGGAAGAATAATTCTTAATACAAAAAGTTAAATTCTAATTCTTGCGAGTGAAGTCAGGAAAAGAATGTTTCATATAATGTATAAAAATGTCTGTGTGTTCATTGTCTATTAAGAAAGTAAACAAACCAACATTATAGTCCCAAAAACATTTATGTTAGTTGTTTTTGTTCAAATTATGCACTGGAAGTTTAATTTTTGTTCATAAGGGGAATGGTGTTAAACAACAAAGTAATACATTTTTTACTGTCATGGCTTTAAAAAAAAGCTTTTTTTTTGTGTACTGAATATTTTTTAGGTAATAAAATATTTCATTAAAAAATCTTTTTATTACTGAATGAAATTCAGTAACAATTTTCTACCATTCCTTCATAGTTTTTCAATATATTTTTTTCTTATAGATTAAACCCTGTGTAATATGTTTATTAATCACTTCTATATTATTTGATAATGTGGATAAATATTGAAGAAAACCAGATATTAATTTGATATAATTTGTTATAGCATGTCTTCGAGCTCTAAACTCATCATCAGCAGACTTTTATGGTTGGTCTGTTCCATCTTATTTCCAGTAAGTTGTTATTCATTATTATTATTTTTTAATTGAAAATAATAACTCCATTACCTTTATTATTTCATTGATATTTGTTTGAGAATTTCAGTGTTTATCTGCATAATGTGTAATTTCTTTGATAATATTTGAAGAAAAATGAATTGTAGTATTGACATATAATTTAATTTTCTGGGACATGACTCTGAAAGTATGAACATAATCATAAACACAAACTTTTAAGACTGATTTACTTTTTATTTTGCTATAATTCTATAAGAATACACAATATGTTCATTACATAACAAGCCTGATTAGTTATTTGACAAAATAATTTTTAGAGCTACTTCTTCAGTATTATGATAGTAGTTGACATCAAAAATAAATATTTGGCTTAAAATGTCCTTTTTTTTGTTGTTGTTGTTGTGTTGCGATTTAAAAATTAGCATATTTTGCTGCATGTGTATGGATTTGAGAAATTTCATATACACTCAGTTCTATTGTGTAAAGAAAAAAATATGCTTTTGTATGTGGGCCATTAATTTGACTATTAATTTTAATTTGGATATTTTTTGAAAAATTCAATCCTGAAATTTTTCTTAAGTTTATAAAATCAAGTGAATTCCATTTCTGATTTTAATGTTTTGTATTTTGAATTCGCTAAAATTCTTAGTAATACAATAAATGTTAATTTAAACCACAAAATACAATAAAATACAATAAATGCTAATTTAAATCAAATATGTAAGCTCAAGGATCTATGCTTTAGGATTATATGTTTTTGACAATTTGGTAATGTTTCTAATGTATTGATTTAAAACTTTTCTAATTTAAAGTGTATATGAATTACATAATATTGTACACTTAAAAATGTTATTTTAAAATGTTAAACTAATAATTTAAAATGTTTTAAATTAAAAAAAAATTAATGCTAGAAAAAGGTTTAAACATTTAAAATTTAAAAATGTTCTTTTTTTAAAAATTGAAAAAGAAATGTTGTTAAAATGCTAAGTTAAAATGTTTAGATTAAAAATGTTTTTTCTTAAACTAATAATTTTATAAACAAGAAATGAACTATTTGAACAATACTAATTTTTTTAATTACATTTTAATTAGTACTATTAAAATGTACCATTTATTAGAAGTATAGTTTTTCACTGATTTTTAGTTTTTGCCCTTGTTATAATTAATTGATAATTTTCCAACAGTGGGCGAATTCTTGGAAGAAAACCTGGAGAATTTCAAATTGGAGAACTGAAATTTGAAGTTGCTTTTAATTTGTGCTTAGTATGGGTTATCGTTTTTGTCTGTCTAAGTCGAGGACCAAAGACTTTTGGTAAGGTAAGGTATTATTTTATCTTAAAGATAAATATATTTTGCATTATAAAAAGTTTTTATTTTTGTTTAGTTTGTTCAAATTTAATCTTTTATTTTTGTATTGTATTTAATAAGCAGATATGGTTAAAAGCTATGGATTATTTTAGTAAGCATTTGCATATGAAAGAAAATTTAAGGAAACATTAATACTTTGAATCTAGGTTACTAATGTTTCACTATTCAAAAAAAAAAAAAAAAAAAAAAAAAAACCTTGATATTTATTTAACACTTCTTTTGTGAAATTTTGACTAATTAACGTTGAGAGATGTAGATTTCAATTAAGATTATAATCATCAATTATTTAAAAGAATAAACTTGCAATATTCTTTCGATTGAAAAGAACAATTTTTAAAAAAAATATAATAGTTTATTATTTTTTTACTGTTTTAATTAAAGATGAATAGCATTATAGTTTACAAAAAAAAATGTACCAGTTTTAATTTGTCATTAAAACTGATTGAAACTTCAAATCTTAAATTGACTGTTTGATTATCTTGATTTAATACTTAAGAGTTTGATCAGAATTGCAAAAATAAATTCTGCTTAATGATATCTCACTTTTTTTTACTATAGTTTGAAATTGCATTTTGTATTTAAAATTTAAATAAAACTGAAGAATCAATTTGTTTATTGATTTGGTAATTTTAAATAATATTTTTGGAAAATGGGAAATTTTCTCATTTATTACACGACGGTCATCAAAGAGGAAGGATTTTTTAAGTTCTTATTCTTAAAATTCCTCTTTGTTATATAAAAGTTTTATGTTTATAATGATTTTCATTTAATTTTATTAATGAGCCTTACTTTTTTCATAGGTTGTTTATTTGTTTGGCATGTTACCTATAGCCCTGCTAATGATGGTAACCATGCGCATGGGTCAACAATGGAGTGATGGCATTTTAGAAATATTTGCTTCTTCGTGGAAACCTGTTTTATTTGATTCTTCTGTACGTATAAACTTCCACTTCTGTTAAAAATTTTATATTATCATTACTTTTAAACCTTATTTTTATTATATTCTAGTTATCTTTTTTGCTTTATGAATTAGTTTTGCATCTTTGATTTTGTAACCAATTCCATTGATTCTTCAGTAATATACAGATGTTTATTGTATGTACACTATTTTATATTTTTTGCATTAAATGTTATCGCCAGTAATATTTTTTATTTAATCTTGCTGACTAATAAGTAAAACAAAAAAGGATTTTTTTTTGAAAATCTTTGACTTGTAATTTTATTCACAATGGTCCTTGACTTTTAATCACATTGCCTTTTTTAAAAAATTCTTTAAACGTGAAGTTTCCATCGAAAAAAAAATAGCTGAAAATGAAACATGTTTGGTACATTAATTGAATATCTAATATCAGAATATTTCATTACATTTTTTTGAGCAGCCTAATTAAAAAAATAACTATAACTTGCTTTTTACTTACTTTGATTAGGTGTTTGTTTTCTTTTATCTTTATTCAAATTTTGTTCTTAAATAAATCTTAATGCTAGATTTGGGAAATATAATAAAGCAATATCCTCTTTAACATATAATCAAATTATTAAAAAATGGCTTTTTTTTTACTATCATAATAAAGCAACATCTCCTTCTCTTTTAGACATAAACAAATTCTTGTGCTTTGGTTATCATTTTTCTGCTATATAAAGATTTTCATTAAAAGATCTGCACTATAAATAAATATTTACAAGCATTTCAAAGTGGTTAAAGGTATTTACATATGTTTAGCAATATTTATAATGCTCTGAATTCTAAAGAGAAAAATTTGTTATATAATATATAATATTGTTAGACAGGTGTTATCAACTAATGTATGTTTCATTGTATTTTATCCTTAACAATGGAACTTTGTTTAATTTCCCAATGTATATTTTATTTCATCCCTAATTGTGTATGTGATTATTGGCAATTTTATTGAAAATAGCTATTTTCTTTCCTTTTAGGCTTGGTGGCTGGCTGCCAGAGAAGCTTTCATCACATGGGGTCTATTGGGAACAGTTGCTTTACATATCTGCAGTCACAATAAAACATCAACTAATATAACAAAGTGAGTAAATATCTTCGGAATGCTTTTTTGAAGTAGAACTCATTATTTTTTCTTGTCTGAAAATCATTCATTTTCATTAGTGTAAAGTACAAGTATTGCCAATCCTAATATGCAAATTTTATATATTATAAATACTAGGATTTTTCAATTGCAAGTGGATGGTGTTCATAAATTTATATAGTTTTATAAATTTTGTATAAATCTATTTTTTGGAGTATAAAAAAAAACTAAATAGTTTTGTTTCCTATTTTTTATTTTTAAATCCCTTTAAATTTTGATTTAAGGGGATTTCAATTTAACTTAGAAATGACATTTTTTTATTGTTAAAATAAATGTGCAGTGAATTTTCAAAATTAAAACTACACTCTTTGTGAAATATAATGCAATACTTATAATCAAATTGAATAAATCTAACAAAATCTGTAGTTAATTTTGATTTATAATTAATGAAATAAAGTAATAAAAATATTTTTCAGGTGTAATTTTCTTGAAAAATAATTTTTCTCTGTTGAATTCCCAATTTCTTCATTTGTATACTTTTGCCTGGACAAGCACTTAAATTCCTTTTTTTCTGTACATTATATGAATCAGCATATTCAGAGAGTTAAAAGACATTTTGAGATGCTATATAACAATATTATTGTAGTAATCAGATCTATTGCCTGTAATTGCAATGACATTTGAAATAATTTATAATAACCATCAATTTTTTTAAATCTTACGAGAGATTTTGGATGGAATCTTATAGTTTTCATAGAAATCAAGCTGAATTAGGCTGGATTAACAAACCTGTTGAAGTTTTAGATTTTGTGATGAATGTTTTAATCTTGATTGATTTATTTAATCATGTTCCAAAATATTAATAAGTTATGCAAGTCTAACTATGGCTTGTAAATCTCGATTATCTTTTTGTTTCTGATAAATCACTCTACTGAACATATTAGTTCATTATATGTTTTGGATTAAAGATTGTGGCATCTACAAAAATATGTAACAGTGGTTAAAGAATTTTGCATTTTAAAACTAGCAGCTCACTGGAATGAATACAAAATGAACTTAGGTAGCGACTGGCCGATATTTTTGTCAGATTTAATTCATAATTTTATTTTTCGGAAATAAACTATTTCTGTAATCTTTTACAAACTCCTGTTCAAATATGTATCATATTCTTTCTTACACCTCTATCTCTTTTAAGACTTTTCCTTCAAGTTGCTGTAATCTAACTTTTTAAACTATAGTATTAATAGTATACTAAGTATATTATAGTAAACTAAGTATAATCAAAAACAAATGCTTTTAGAAGTTTGCTTTAATAAAGTGATTTAATTTTGAATGAATATGAAATAAAAGGCATTCCTGGATAATACTTTAATTGCCTTGCAAAAAATATATCTCCTACTGTGGTCTGTTTATGAATTGAATGGTCACTATTTGCTTAGATATTTTGTATTATGACACAATATTAAAATTATTTGATATATTTTTAGAATATCCTTGTAATAAAAATGTGTGCACAAATTGATATTGGCATGATAGTCTGATTCAGTGAATTTTAGCATTTTTGTGACATGTTTTAATTGGACTTTATTAAGCAGCAAATAATATTTTATTTTTTCTTTCTTATATACTTCTTTATAACACATTTCTGTCTTCTGAATGGAAAATTTCTAATACTCAATGTTTTAGAAGTTTGCAATATCTTTGTGACTTTGTAATTAGTTATATTTAATACTTTATATGTGTTTTCATGAAATGTGGAAAATCCACCAATTTTTCTAACTCAAAATATTAAAAAAATGGCTTTTAGACAGTATGTTCAGAATAAGATAAGGATTCTTTCGAAAAAATCATCTTATGCACAATTTGGGTAAAATATGTGATATTTTAAATGTCAAATCCATTTTGTAATGTTCATTGGTTTAATATTTTCCAAATTTAAAAATGGAATATTTCAATAAAAACTTGATATATTGAAAACATAATTTTTAGATATTATTAAATTCCCTTACATATTCTCTTTTTGTTGAATTTCATTCTATTTGCAATCTAAATTAATTGATAGCTCGGTCTATTTCTATTTATAAATAAGAATATTAATAATTAATATTATTGGTCATAAAAACAGTAAAAATAGTTTTAATCATCTTTTTCTGTAGTATTATTATAAAATTTTAAAGGGAAGGTTGAATCTTTGGCAGAGTATTTGATAATTGCAAATATTCTTTTTCACATATACTATATAAATTCTTACACTTTAAATTGTAAATCAAGATAAGATATATTTGGATCTGTTTTATTTTTAGGAACTTAATTTCCATTGCTGTTACTGCTATAATTGTGTTGGTCACATCTTCTTTTCTGTTTGCTTGTGCTGCGAATGTTTTTCATAAAAGAAACCTTTCCTTAGCATATTCATCTTATGGTAAGTATTTTGAAAAATGTGTTAACTAAAGAATTCATTTACTTTTCTTTTAAACATATAACTCAAGAATGACACATTGTAACTCGTTATGTTCAAAATTTGTTTATTTAAAAACTGTCATTATGAATTCTTTTTTTAAAAATTAGTCTTGAGTTAATCATTTTATTAATTGCTTTGTTCAGCCTTGGAATTTTTTAATAAAAAATGGCAGTTTTTGAATATTTATTGAGAAATATTAATATTTCTTTTGTCTTATGGTGAAATGAAATTTGTAATCAATGAAAATGTTTTCAGATGTGAGAAGAGACCTTAATATACTTATTATTTATTTTCAATTCAGAATTTTTTTTATATGAATGGATGATTTTTTAATAGAATGTATTAATGTTGTATAAAAATAATTTATATAATTTATAATAATTTTCTTATTTTGCTTGAATAATTTTATCTAAATTTTAAATAGTTTTTATCATTTTTGTATATTTATGTCTTTGTTCTTTTCTTCTGAATTTTTTAAAAATCTCATTTACAGTGTTATATTTTTTGTGCAGTCCCTAGTTATGTACTATAATGCAGTAATACTATGTATGATCTCTCAATAATTCATATATTGTCTATTTTGTGATTTATATGATAGCACAGTGCTTGATTATGATAATATATTGCATTTTATTATGATTTTATGTCATTTTTCCTCTTACAAAACACCTGATGGATTCCAAAATTAATTTATCTTGCTGTGTTTCATTTGTATATGTAAGGAAATTGACTCCATTAGAAAATTATAAAATATAACCAACTTTATATTTTATTTATTATTACCAACATTATTAAAAATTCAAAAGTAATTATATTATATGTAACATTAGATATAGCTAATGAAAAACTTTTATTTCTTTAATATTTAAAAATAATTTTTGAGCAATGTATTTTAAATGTAAACTAATTTAACTTTTAAATTGTGTCAAATTATAAGTGTAGGCTATATTCACATACATTCAAATATCAATTTTTGATTACTCTTTTAATATGTGTTTTTTTAATTACTCTTTCTAGAAGAAGAAACATCTGTGAAAGCATTGAAACCTGGGATTTGGCACCATAAAAATGTTTCAGTGACAAGTTTATTGTTTGGTGTGAGTGTTATTCCTAAAGAGAGTTTTGTGTATCAAAGTGGCTATCAGGTTTTGAGATTAGCAACAGAGGCCTTTCCAGCTGCTCTGGCTGTCGAAGGAGTTCGAAGCATCTCATCCTTTTGGTCGATTTGCTTTTATACAGCCATGATATTGTTTGGATTTGGGCAACAGGTTAATATTCTACTTATTTTTCATCATTTTCATCAGTTTTTTTATTGAGTTATATTTCTATTCTGTTATCCGATTACAAGCTTAACATTTTGTGAATTTGTTTTTAAATTAAGAAATGTTTTTAGCTTGAATTTTAGCATTATTTATTGTAAAACTTTACCAAAAGGGAATTTTGTCTTGGTTATACCGAACTAAAATAATTAAAAAAGAAATCCATTATTAGTTTTTTAAATGATCAGCTGGCTCCTTTCTTCATGTTCAACTTCATTGTAGATAATGCTTACTTTATGCATGTTCTTGTTAAGTGCTATAAATTAAAAAAGTTATTAGATTTGCACAATTCACTTATATAAAAAGTTATGATTTAACTGCTACACTAATTTCTCAAGCTTAAAGTTATTAAATCAAAATAATTTATAGCTTCAAGTTTAACTTCAAAAGTTCAATAATTTGAATAAATAATGATTAAAGCTCTCAATATCTCTGACTTATTTCTTTATATATATAAGTAATTTCAAGTGTTTTACAAGTATACTTTTTTGATGTATTATAATCTTTAACTCTAGATATTACTTTATTTTATATTAATTAATTATATAGATATAAATTAGATATAGATAATTAGATTCTTGTTTCCTTCATGTGCTGCATAGAATTTGTTTTGTCATATTACAAATGGTTTTTGTAAGATTGAGAGCTACTTATTTTACTTGAATTCTGCATAGCATTAAAGATGTTGAATAGTTTTAAATATTAATCATTTAAGTTTTCCTGTGACTTATCTAAATTTTTGAAATGCATTCATTGATAAATATGTATATATATTTTGCAGTACAGATTTTATGAATTGTGCTTATGTCTTTTGCATTTTCAGGTGGTGATATGGTATTGTGTTGTAGAATCCATCATAGCTGTTAATTACAAAGTCTTCAAAGCTTGGCATACAACATTGACATTTATTACATGTAATTTAGCTTTCCTTTTAGGACTTCCAATTACATCAAATGTAAGTTTTTTTATTTTGTTTTGTTTGATAGCATTCCACATTTTTAGTGAGTTTAAAAAAAATTAATATTTAATATATTTTTGTTCTTCACTATAATTTTATGAGTGATGCAGTCTATCTTCTGACTTGTACAAGATAAATGTTTATCTGCCAAATAAATAAATAAATAAATAAATGCAGCAATAATTCTTACATTGAAGAAATATTTCATGTTAAGTTAGTTAGCCCTTCATAGCTATTTTAAGCAGATAAGATGATATAAAATAACACACACACTTGCATACACACTTGCTTAATGTTATTAAATATTTTTCATTAAGTAATACTTCATTTTTTTATTTCATTATTTATTTATTATAATGATTTTTATTGTTTAATTATTCTCTGTAAAGTGTATGTATGCAGCTTTGATTAAAATTTAGGTTCTATTTTATTAACTCTAATTTTTTTTAAAATTATTTTTGCAGATGGGAATTTATATTGTGTATTATTTGGATTTCTGCATCAGTTCTCTATGGTGGATAGTGTTGATGTATTTCATAATGTTGTTTGCTATATTATTTATTAGAGGTAAAAAAAATCTCCATTCATTTATGAAATGTTATTTAGTTCATTTTTCCTATTAAAATATGTAGTATCAAATTATGTTCTTTTGAGTTCTGATTTTAAATAGTGAAGCTTGCTGATACTTTTTGCATTTTCAATATTAGCAATTTGCTTATTTCATATTATATGCATTCTTTATCCTATTTTAAGGAAAAAGCAAATACCGATATTCTGCAAATATAAAGAATAATTGAAAATAAAGTAATGAATTTTAAAGTGAAATTGAATGTTTTTATAGTATGGATTATTTAAAAGTTTAGCTTTTTACTTGCTATTTTTTTATATTTTGAACAATGTGCATAATTCTCTTAATTTTTCTTTTAAAAAAAATGCTCATTTTGTTTATATTTAATTTAAAACAAAGTTCATAATTAATTTTTATTCATTTTAATTTATAAAAATAACTGCTATCTAATATATATTATGAACAAGTACATTTTTACTTAAATGTATATTTTATGATTTGCACATTTTCTGTTCCCTCCTACCACAAACTGCAGTGGGTATTTGTGTTAAAAGTTTGTTTCCTCATTTAATTTTATATGCATTTTGGTAATATTTTGCTGTTGGAAGAAAAAGAAAGTTAAGTTTTCCCTCGTCTTTTTTATTTCTTTCATTGTATTAAAACAGAGCAATTTAATCAATTTATTACAACATATAAAGATTATGGTATAGTTAATTGTTTGTGTATCATTAGAAGGGGTAATTAGTTCTTTCTTTTTTTTTTAAAATTATAACTGATCATCTTTTTTTTAATTTTAATTATTTTATTTATATATTTGTTTCTTTTAAGCATATATTTCTGGTATTAAAAATATGGAATTAATTTATTTCTTCTTTTCTATCAATTTTATTAAAAAAATATTGCAAAGAAAACTTGTGATTTGCTTGAAATGTTTTGAATGGAATGATTTGACTGAATATTCTCTCTAGGTCGGCCATTTGGGACCGATCAACTAGTCACAGTCATAAGTCGCAATCCTATTAGAAGATCAAAGCTCTTACCATTCTTTACGTTCATGTGGAATGTCGTTCTTCCTCTGTCGTTTCTGGTAAGTACTCTGAATATCAGTATTCTTGAAAATAATAAATGATAAAAAAATGTAGTGTTGGAAATCTTTCATTATAAATTGGTGCAATTTAACAAATAAATTCAATACAAATTAAAAATAAAGCACTTTTAAAAAGGATTTTGTCATTAATTTCATACTTTAAGGAAATGTGAAATTCTTTCTAATTATAGTGCATTAAAGAGTATTTGTGAATTTCATATTTTTATAGACATTTAAGGTATAGTGACATTTCTAATTTTAAATATATTTCTGCAATTTCCTAGAATATTTTCTAGGAAATCCTAGAAATCCTAGTTTCTAATCCCAAACTTATATTATTTCGCTAGCATTTTTTGTTTTTATTTTGTTGTATAAACTTACATTATTTAGTATTAAAATAGGTATGTAAATTATGCTGATATGCAATTGTAGTTTTTGATTTGATGCTAGATTAATAACAGAGAAAAAAGGATAAAAATGCCAAGAGTAGAAACTGATATTTTACAAATTTTAAAGAAAAGTGCTTTGTTGAACTCTGAAAATTAGTCTCTCTATTTTTAATTAAAAAAATACATATGTTATTAATATACATATGTATATTAAATTATACATATGTGGTATAATTATTTTATTGTATAGCATTTTTTAATATTTTATTTCAAAATTTATTAAACAATAATTTGCAAATTCAACTAGTTAAAACATTTATCTTATCTCTGGATGATCCCATTTCTTCTTTTTATTTCATTAGATGCTGACCATATCATTTTTAAGAACAAGCTCCATTGATCCCAATTCTGCCATGGGAGAATTGATGGACAATTACCGTTATTGGCAGCAGTGGGCCAAAACTTTGAATCTTTGTATTCAGATGTTCCCTTTGGTGTTGATTATCACTGTGGGGGCATACCAAGCCTTCAAGGTCTTTGCAGTGAGAAGTGATAAACCTTTTATGGAGGTAATTTATCTTTATTAATTTTCATTATGAAATATTTATTAAATGCAGTGTTTGATCCAAGGATATCAAACTTATAATCCAAAGAACAAACAAGACAATATTAATAAACTTTTAATAAGAATTTTGTAATTTAATTTTTAAAATTCCTTATTGCACATAATTATTTTTTGTATCCCAAATTCTAATAAAATTCCTATATTCTTGAACAAATCTGTATTCTCTTATTTTATTAAAATTCCTAAGCATGCACAATATTTTAGAAGACTATTTTACTTTTCATGATTTCTTTTATAAATACTGAATTAGTACCTAACAAAAGAGAGACTATTGTGTTCCAAAGCTGTTTCGGATTCAAAGTGAAATTCAATGATGTTTGAATGCTTGAATTGTTTAAATATTAGCTTGGCAAGGTTGAAATCATTGTTGAAATTGTTTCCATGTTTTAAAGTACTTCTCGATGTGAGGAATTAGGAGATTTCTTTCTTTTCTATTGGCATTCATTTGGATCAGTCTTGGAAATAATTATTGTGTACAAGATATCTCCTAAAATTAATAAAATACTGACTGAAATGGAATGCCATCAGGACGAAAATAGTAATTTTATCATTGCCCATATTATTTTTATTCTGCGTTTTTAAAATAAACTTATATTTTTATAAAAATTGGAAGTATTCGTGCACTTAAATGTAAATCTTGTTTATTTAGCTTTGATGCTAGCAGCTGAGTTTGATATCCTTAATTGCTATCAATTAACAAACATAAAGCATTCAAAGATGACATTTATTAATCATTATTGAATCACAATATTTATTAATCATTATTGAATCAGAGTTTTACCATAAAATATTTATAAGAAATTGATATATTGGCTCTGAAGATCCAATAAATAATTTTATTCTCATTACATATAAATAATTACAATAATACATGATTCAATGTCAGTAATGTGTAAATTGTTAACTTGCTGCATAAACTTATTGCAGTTTAGTGGTTTTGAGTAAACACAGTTCTTGATACACCACTTTTTAAGAACTTATAATAATTCAGATCCTTTTAAAAATTAAATGCTATAACGAATAATTTACTAAAGATAATAGATTAACTTTTAAAATGCTTAAAAAGTTTATCTAGGGGGCAGAAATGTATTCCATGGATGCATAACAGTTCACACTTCATGTGAACTGTTTGTTTCATGTGAACTAAGTCATGGTTTCCCATTGACTTTATTATAGTCTCTTGATAAGTTTCTGCTATTGCAACTATGTAGCATTACACTTTTATTTCTGCCTGTGCTTTACAAATTATTTGTAAAAATCATTCTTTATGTGAACTGTTCATTAAACATCCAATTATTATAGACAAAAACTGATAATTTAGCATTATATTGATTCAATTTGATTATGATTAAATGAAAATTTAGTATTTTATGAAATTATATGTTAATTGGTATATTTCAATATATTGTTACAAAGCATATTTCTTTGTGTATACAGTGAAATAACAATGACAATAACAGAAAATAAAACCACCTGTTCTTTTATAAAAAGTATTACACAACATTAAAATATATATATATCTAATTTTAAATGTTACCGTTTTTATAATGATTTTAACCTTTTACTGGGGAGGTGAAATTTTAGGACTTAACTGGAAAGGTGCGGTCTACGAGACCGCATTTCATTTACACTCAAATTAAATTTTCTAATGAATGTATTAGTATGAGAAACTGCCAATATATTTTGCAGATATTTTTCTTGATATATAGATATGTTTTAGAAATTCTTCAAAACATATTATTATTGAAAAAAGTGAATGTGTTGGAACATACATTTTCTTCTTAAATTACATGTTACGATAAATAACATTCCTGAAAAAGATCTTACTTTTTACTTTTTAAATCATATTTCTTTTTACATTATATGAAAAAATATAGAAGACAGTTTAATGTAAAATTCAACAATTATATGAAAAATAAATAAAATGACAATGGGTAAAATTGGCCCTTTTTATCGGCTTGTGAGACTTTCATAGCATGGTTTTCTAGGGCATTTTAAACATACAGGTTAAAAATTAGTATAAAAATCAACCTATAAATTCTGTATATATGTCTCGGTATATTAATATATTTTATAAATTTTTCAAAATACATTATCACTAGAAAAATTAATTATGTTTGAACATGCATATCAAAATCAGTTGAATGCCAACTTTTATCGAAAAACTCTTCTGAACAATTATCCTTATCACTAAAATTACTTTCTCCTTCATTTAAAAGTGTCTGGAGCATTGCTTCATAATAGATTCAGTAAACTGGATGATATTTTGGGACCCAAGTTTTAGCACCATCTGCTAAGCCTTGTTTATCATTGGGGCACTAACAGGCAGATGCGGTCTAAGATACCGCACTCGAAGAAATAACTGAATTATTTTAAAAAGCATCTGCTGAAATCGGTTGAAAAAGTGCACATGTATTGAAGGTCACAAAACAGGAAGCTACAGGATCAGTCCATTCAATTGAGTTAAAAATAGAATAAGGGTGACAGAAAATCCATCGCTAGTGGTCTCACAGACCGCACGTCCCCAGTTAAGGGTTAAGCAAAAAATCTTGTTTTTGAAAGGGTATAAAGAATACTTTCTAATTTTGCATTTTAATTATTTTTAACATTAGATTGCATATTTTTAATATATGTCTTCAACTTAATTGCACAAACAGATGTAGTTATACTACAAGAGACTAATCCCAAATTGGATTAGTCACTTGCAAAATGGAATATAATTGTAGCTATATTACATTTTGTAATAAAGCTTTTTTTGCCAAACATTGCAGGAAAAAAAATTTGGAAAGCATTGTGTTTTTCAAAATTAATTACTACATAATTATTCATAAGCATTCTGCCATGCTTTGAATAGATATTGTTTAATATTACATAATAAATTATACACAGTTTGGTTTAATTTGCATTGATTGCTTGAAATCCACAAAGTAATTGTTGATTCTTGATAATGAAAACTTTGCCCAACATGAAAAATGTGAATCTCAAAAGTTAAATTTATATCAGATTTTATTGCAAGTTATATTGTTCTAAATTTTTTAATAATGTTTTTAAATATATATATATATAAATTTTTTAAAACTTAAGTTTAATATCTTTTTTAATTTATTTTTAGCGGCTGAAGCTTTTGTGCTGCCCAATGGTTTCTCTGCCTTCATCAAACTCAAGGCATTCCTACAACTCAACTTCTTCCATGAGTCAAGGATCTACTAACAGTGCATTCCTAGATGACCCTCCCCCTAAATACACTCCACCTCCATCATATTCTACAGCCACTTCTCGAATGTTGGCCAAGCAGTTGGACCTTCAGAACCAAAACTTGGACAATGCTTGCAGTGTGGACATGAACTTGGACAACGATCCTACGTCTACTGTAAATTCCATTGAGCGAATTTTGCCGCAGCTGCAAGACTTACAAAGGCTACCAGTTATTCGATGACTTTTGAGCTGAGATTATCTTGACAATGAATGCAGCTTGGTTATTTTTCATGAAATTTCATTATATACCTACCAGCAAATCAAATTGTGCAGTGGATATCCAAGTGAATTCAAAGGCAACTGGAACGTTTAGGTTTCTGATTTCAATGGTGTAAAGGAATATGACTGGCTATTTATTACTTGATATGTGGATTGTAATTGTTCTATTTTATATTAATGTGGTGTTTTTTAAAGTGTAAGTGTGACTATGTGATTATTTTTTAAACCTTAAAATACCTTATTTTATAATGAAGCGTACCATTAAATGGTATGACAGGTTTTATAAATTTTTTTTAAGGAAGTTCATTAAAAGCTATTTATACTAGTCTATAATTTTCTGTGATGAACATATTTGTGTTTGATAAATGTATAAAAAATATTACATTTATAAATGTATAATAACACATTCATAAATGCAATTTTAACATGGAACATAAATATGTTCAAAACAGGTATTTGTTGTTTGAATGTAATTTGAAATTTAATAATCTAAAAATTGAAGTTATTGTTTTCTATTTGAAATTTAATGAAACATTTTTCTAAGTAATTAAGTGATTTTCAAATGTTAGTTCTATGTTTCAAATGTTATTTCTTTTTAAAAGAAGATTAAACACATATTAAAGTTTGATTTTAATATATTGTAAAACAGTATAATATCTTTTATAGAAAAATATTATATTGTTTTTAATTGTAAAGTTGAAGTTAAATCAAATTTTGATCGCATAAAATTATGAAGGGTATACAATTTATCGAAATATAAATTGAAATTTTCAGTTAAAAATATTATACTGATTTTTTGTAAATCAGATAAAGATCTTTTATGCAAAAAATATTTATTGCATAAAATTAATATTAATTAGGCTTAGTAAATAAACTGAAATTTATCTTTAACGTATTGCTTACAGGAAATGCACTTACAAATCTTTTGCAGTCTGCCTCTAAAGTATGGATAACGTAAAACTACATATTTAGTGAATTCGTGCTGTAGAGTCTGCTGTGTATACAAGTGAGCAGTGAAATATACCAGCATTCAATGTGTTAACTAAAAATGGTCTGACTTTTTGACTACACTCAATATACTTAACTGATTTAATATAACTTTAATGTGTTTCATTGTTATTTCAGTTATTTTTGGATTGTATAATAAATGTACTTGGACATTTTATCATATCAGGTATTTTAAACTGCTGTATCAATTTTTCACTCCATGTAACATATCAGATCTGTAATATTTAACTTCACAAATGAAATTATAGAGTGTCTGGGATAAAGGTACAAATGTACAGGTAGTACACAGGATAAATTATAAATTTGAATTGTATCAAAGAGAGCAACTCTTTAGATTTTTTTACCAATAAGTACCAGCCAGAATTAAGTTCGATATCAGCTCCGTAGTGACTTTGCAGATGCCAAAAATCAATCTTTTATATGGCATGCTATATGCAATATTCTTGAATCAATTAATGAATTGATATGGAATTTTAATCTATCTGGGAAATGAAATTTTCATTAGTAGTATACAGTTGTACAGTGAAGCCTCTAGCAACAGAGTCATTAATGATATTAGATCTGGAAATCTAGGAGACAGTAATGACAGTAAGTATGTGACAATTGCTGTCGCAATCTCCATGCTCGGTTTTTAAAATTTTAAATAAAAAAATATTAAATAAAAATAAATGAAATAATTAATATAAATAAAAATAAATTAAGAATTTTAAATAAAATATAAAAATTTTAATAGAAAAATGGCTTTTTAATAGAAAAATTGCTTATTGTTGGTGCACTATTTGCATAACTAAATGGCTATTTTGATATAAATTATTACTTTTTATGCCTTTAATCAGGATACCCTGTTCTGAATTAACAAATGTAATTTACACAACTTGTTTGTTTTTACAAATTTTTGTAAAAAGTGCCTGTATTAGGTTAATAAACTGATGTATATCAATGGACCACTTGACATTAATTTTTTTTTGAGTAGTAAGAGTTGATAAAATTTACTGGTCACTTTTGTATAACTTTACATTACTGCTGGTCAGTTTCCTCAAGCACTGCCTATGGCAACTTTGCCATTCATTGTTGTATGTTTGGTGTTCTTATGATGTTTATGTACCTAAAGAACTCTTGTGCCACATGTAAAATAATACTTGCGATTTGCTAGTGGTTACAACAAGTGTTTTGTATTATTGAGCATTGCTGGTATTTTCTGAACTTTTGGTTTTTCTATCAATGAATCGATCGTCTTGTACAGCAACAGTTTTATTCTAGTGTGATAATTTTTGTACAAATTTTGTGTCTTTTTGAGGTGTAAAGTCAATAAAATCATTATTTAAAGTTTGTGTCGTGTTTATTACAATATTTAATCACAAAATATTATAATTCTTGTAAGAGCATTATTTTGCAAGAGGTGTTCAAATGAAAAAGTACGAAACGTCGTAACAATGTAAAAATTTAACATATTTGTCTATGCCACTATGGCAGAATGTAGCGAGACATCTAGGGATGCGATTGGAGTTTCCGGCGTAGATTGGAGCATGCGTGGGAGCCCGCATGCACAGGAGAGAGCTGAGCACCGTCCAAGGTCCGCTACTTGTTGAATTACTCGAGCACAGAAGAACCATTAACTCCGATGTGTACTGTGAGACACTCCGAAGACTACGCAGGCCCATCAAGAACAAAAGACCGGGGCTACTCACGGAGGGTGTGGTTCTGCTCCATGATCTGTGGGAGCAGCTCGACCATCCGCCCTACAACCCGGACATGTCGCCCTGCGATTTTCAAGTGTTTCATGTTTATTTTCATGCGGTCTCCTGAAAAAACATCTGAAAGGGAAGCGCTTCAACTCGGTCGGCGGACTCAAGGACGCTGTGAAGGACTGGGTCTCGTCACGGTCTCAGAAATTCTGGGAACAAGGAATCCTTTGGCTCGTTAATCAGTGGGACCTGTGTGCTCAGGCCTGTGGTGTATACTTTGTGTAAAGTCTTCTTTTATACCCTCAGTGTCGCTTCGTGCCTTTTCATTTGGACACCTCTTGTATTAATCTTCATATCTACTATGTATAATATATAAACAAAGGATGTGTAAAAATGACTTGCTTTATTCATTAATTATCCGGATTAATCCTTTAGGGTTAATGTTCTATTTGTTGAACAATAATATTTTACCTTCTATGATGGAATATGATGCCCTCTATTTCTTTTCTTTCTTTCTTTTTTTTTTTTTTAATTTGGCATCCTTTCCAAAGTCAAAAAAATTTCTGCCAGTTTGCCCCATTTATTAGCCAGATTTGAAGTCCAAGTATAGTCCAATTTTTTTTTTTTTTTTTGCTTTGATATATTTTTGAGATAATCTATAAAAAAGAAAAAAAAAATGGAGTATTCTTTCTTTTTTTGATATTTTATTATATTTTAGAATCTAATTTAAAAAGAGTTAGATAAATAATTGTATAGATTCGTTTTGATGATATTCTGCAAAAAAGAATAACCATATTAAATTTAATTTTACTTCACAATTATTTTGTGTTCTTTTCCTCTCAATGTAATAGAAATTTTTTGAAATCTGTGTTTTAAATTAAATCGAACATTTGCAGACAAACATTTTCTTAATGGTCCAAACAGATACAGTGTCAGTAAGTCATTAAATTTCACTTCAAAGAATTAATATATTTTCTGCCTAGCATCTTGTAGGTACCTTCATATTAGAATTCTATTATATTGCCTCTTATAGCTAGTTTTATTTCAATTACATAAGATAAGAATAAAGAACCCCTCAAGAGATCAAAAGAGGTTACAAATCTTGTATTTTCATCACCTGAAAAGAGAAAAAGCACCTTGTTTTTTTTTACCAGCATCTGTGTGAGTTAAAAAATGTCCTAGAATTTATACTTGCTACAAAATTTGATTTGAAGAACAATGTAGTAAAATGCCATCGGATAGCGGATGAAACACCCTTTCCACCGATGATCTACCATTTGTGTCCTTTCTATTAAATATGTCATCATTGGTTGAATGAGCTAACGCTGTGGTGGTGCCGAAAGTTAAAAATGTAGGGAGCTTACTAATGTGGATTTTCCTCGTCATTTAGCTGTCATGATTCAAAATCATGTAGTATCACAAAAATAACTTTCGTGTAGTTTTAAAACGGATAGTAAACTATTGAAACTAGGTCGAAAATTGTTTTGAAAGTATATTGTTACGGAAAATCTTCGAATCCATTGAGTGTGCACTAAAAAAGTCCAACAATGAGTCCCAATGAAGCTGTCACCAAGATTCTGGAATATTCAGGATCCTTCATTTTTGTTGCCAAAATCACTAAATGATAGCCAAGTTTATCGCCTAGGCCGAGGATCATTGATCGATCTCCATTCAGTTGCCATTACTATATCTGTAAAATGATCTTCCTGATCGGGAGATTTACTTTGGAGAGAAACAATTTTGCAAATTCATAATAATATTTAAGGATTTGTCCTCCTGCAAACTCAAAGTGAACGGTTTGATAATATGCAATTTAATTTTGTTTTATTTTTAAATTAATTTAAATTTTGTCACTTTTTGATTCTATTATGTACTTAATAATATAGGTTTTGTGTGTACATTGAAAAACAAAAAACTGAAAGGTAGATTTTGGATGTCTTCCATGAAACGTAGCCACATCACTGGAGATACGATCAAATACCAAATTTCATTTCTCTAGGTTGCTACATTTCGCGCTCGCAAATACAGAGACGGGCAGACAGTCAATTTTTACAACTACTGATTCGATTTGAAATTTGATACAATTCAGCCTTTCTAATTGCAGAACTATTCATTTACAATTGTAATAAATGCAATATCACTGCTTGCTTAAAATTAATTATTTTATGACCGTTTAACGTCATCTAATTACAGTTCAAAGTTGTAAAGACCGTCCCAAATTAGCTTGTGACGATCTTGTGTTGTAACGGTATTGTGTTGCTTTGAAAAAGGATGCAAGTATAGTAAAACTAAATACTTGAATTTAAAATTGAAAAAGTGTGTTAGAACTGCAGAGCTTTTTGGTTTTCTTAAGCTTTTCCGAGTATTAATTTTAACTGATCAATATTAAATTGCAAAATTTGTCATAGAACAGCAGTTGTAGTCACAGGATTATATACTGAATTTCATCGCATTTGTGAATCAATTTTTACATACTTTTGAAAGTACAAACCGATATATTTTCAACTCTTTGTCAGATATGATTCAAAATTCGATAAGAATTTACATTTCAGATGTTAAATCTGTGTGCTAAATTTCACCCATGTAGCTCTTTAAGTTATGTAGTTATCGAGTTCGTTAGTACACGAACGGCCATTTCTGGCATTTCATCCGTCCAGCTCAAAGTTTTTTTTTTTTTTTTTTACTTTTTCATATATGTAGTATATAGAAAGTGTTCTAATAGACAAAAAATTTGAACTCGGGATTTTGACGAATTTCCGCGTTTTAGCCCTCCCTGAATTCGAAAAACATATTTTTGGAAAATCTCCGCCTGTCTATGGATAATATAATTCAATACCGCTTTGAGTTAGATAGATGAAATTTGTATACGATCTTTACTACAAATTTGTAGATTTCTGTCAAATTTTTAACAAACCCATTCAGAAGTCTATTATGTCTCGCTTTTCAAATATAAATCAACACGATAACTACAAAATAAAAAAGACTTAGATAGATAGAATTCGTTACGCAGATCTAATGTCTACAGAGTGGACAATTGACGAAATTTGAGCCATATTCAACAAGGATTTGGCCGTCTGTCGGTTTGTATTTTCAGAAGGTGATGACTAAAAAACGCAATGACTTAAATATGCCAAATTTGGTATACGATTTTGTGACTTCAAATGCGGTTTTGTGTCAAATTTTTGTTTCAATCGTTCATTTTGTTCAATCTCTCAGGGACATCTCAGGTGTCGTCCTCGTCATCTGGCCGCAGTTCAAAATGACGAGGTCCATCCCAAAATAGCCCTAGTGTTGCTTTGTAAAACGGGACGTTAATATAACTAAACTAAGCTAATACAAAAACTCGTATCCGAACTCGAGAGTTTGACGAATCCCGAAGTCCTCTCTGACTTCCAATAATACACTTTATAAATTATGTCTGTCTGTCTACGAACAAGGTTAACTCAAAGATGCTTTGAGCTGGAGGTGAAATTTGGTACGTTGTTTTAACATCAAGTTTATGGATATTTACTCAAATTTCCCCGAATTCCATTGACAGAATGTCTATTAGACTGCCTATAAGCATGAAAATACGATAACTCAAAAACGCAAACGCAATGAAATATGGTGTATATACTTTTGTATGGAATTATTAATACACATTTAATTTTGAATCAACTCTGTCAAAGGAGGTAGAAGGGCACTTATTGCTGAAAATATTCATGGGCCGCGGTTGCCTGGTGGTAAAGTCTCGGCTTCGGAACCGGAGCGTTTCAGGTTCGACACCCGATTCCACCGAAGAACCGTCGTGTAAAGGGGTCTGTTGCACGTTAAATCCGTCATGACCAAACGTCCTCCCGCTGGTGTGGTGTAGAGAGGGGGGTGCCAGCTCAGGTGTCATCCTCGTCATCTGACCGCAGTTCAAAATTACGAGGTCCGTCCCAAAATAGCAATAGTGTTGCTTTAAAATGGGACGTTAACATATAACTAAACTAAACTTAGTGAAAATTTTCAAGCGTATGTGAACATAGTAATTCAAAAGCGTGACGATTTAGAAAAAGGGATGCTGTCTTGTAATCAAAATTGCAGATATCCGCCGAATTCTTGCAGATATTCGTCGAATGTTTCTCTCTCTATTGTAATTATAAAGTCAACAAAATATTTTTGCTATTTTGTGTAGTGACTTGATAGAGAATTTAATTTCAATAACATGACAACAGAGTTGCGTGCGTGTATGTGTGTGTGTGTGGGGCGGGAGCTCTAACGAGAGAAAGTTTTGCGCAGGCTTACTTTTTTTTAAATAAAAGCTATTAGGTAATCATATCAAATAGCTGCAAATTGATTGCAAAAATTTGTCGAAATTTCAAGAGAATTCCAAATAGTGCGGCTCAAAACCGTTTCGTGTAATACGCAGGGAAAAAACGGCACTTCCATATGTCTTTTGAAGTTTGCAAATTTCACTTTCCTTCCGATCCAAACAGAAAAGGGTTGGGGGGGGGAGCTCTCTCCTTTTAGAACTCCCAACTTTTATTTTTTTCAATTTTTAGATAAAGGCTAAGCTTTATATTTTAAGGTTAAGCTTTATATTTATTTATATTATTCTTAAACTTTATATTTTAATTATTTCATTTTAATTTTCTTCATATGATAACATAAACTGCTTGTAATATCTAGCCGCCTTTGGCAATTGTTTTATTCATCGGGAATATTGGATGTGTTTAATTTCAATGCATCGATTTATGCATGACTTGATGTGCACTATTCCTTCAACAAGTGCTTTTTAGTGCCGTGGTGGCCTGGTGGTAAGGTATCGGCTTCGGAACCGGAGGGTTGCATGTTCGAGACCCGATTCCACCGAAGAACCGTCGTGTAAGGGGGGTCTGTTGCACGTTAAATCCTTCATGACCAAACGTCCTCCAGCTGGTGTGGAGAGGAGGGTGCCAGCTCAAGTGTGGTTCTCGTCATCTGTCCGCGGTTCAAAATTACGAGGTCCGTCCCAAAATAGGCCAAGTGTTGCTTCAAACTGGACGTTAATATAGCTTAACCAAACCAAAACAAGTGCTTTTTAAGATTCAAATTTTGGTAGTCATTAATTAATTAATAAATTTAATAATCTTACAGTCCCCTGTCTGTTGTGTTAAATGTACAGTACGGCCATAAAATAACTTTCCCTGTTTGGGGGCATCTGTAGTTAAATGAACGAAATAAAACCACATTTCATATGCAGGCTGTTAAATTCATGGGTTGAGGAATTAGACAGAAAAAAAAATTGGTACCAAAAGTTGTCTCTAGGAAAATACTGGCGCTGTGGGAATACAGTTATGAAGGAATTCATGAAACTGGCAGAAAATAATTTTTTATTCATCAACATTTGGGCCCCCTGGAAGCCGGGCAACATTTTCAATATGCTAACCTTCTTGTGATGTGCAACATATTGTATGGCGTTCTCCACTGTTGCGTATATACTGTCAGTCTCGATGTTTATAACAACCCTTATGTTCTGTTTCAAGACATGCAGGTTTACTTAAAGACCAGCCACGGCATTACTCTGTTTATTTAGAACAGTTTTAGCAGTGAAGCACGCTGAGGTAACATATATAGGGCCCATATTGAGAACACATCAAAAATCAATAACAAACAACAGTCAAGAACCCATCAATAGTCGAGAACGAATAAGTCATTAGGCCTTCCCTTTTTGTAAGAAATGCATGGTGCTGCTATCACGCACGCACTAGGAATTTTACATAATCCATCCCCATATGCAAATTTTCTCGTTTATACGTGACAACAGCGCCAATATTTCTCTTATTGGCTACTTTTAGTACACTGTTTCGGTGGTCCTGGAGTTGTCGTCTGGGGAGGCATTATGATGAACGGACGGACTGAGCTCCACGTTTTCGACAGAGGGTCTGTAACTGGAGATCGCTATTGTCAGGAGGTGATCCTTCCCCATGTGCGTCTGTTTCGAGGTGCCATTGGATCAGACTTCATTTTTATGGATGACAATGCACGGCCACACAGGACTCATGCTGTTGAGGAGCTCCTGGAAAGTGAAGATATCACTCGAAAGGATTGGCCGGCATGCTCCCCTGATTTAAATCCGATAGAACATGTGTGGGATGATTTGGGGAGACGCCTTGCGGCACGATTACATCCTCCTGGGAACACCCGACAACTTAAACAGATGCTGATTGAGGAATGTGCACTCTTACCTCAAGAACTGTTGGACAATCTGGTGCTGAGTATGGGGAGACGGTGCGAAGCAACCATTGCAGTAAGGGGAGGGCATATCCCATACTAAGGAACATCTGCTTGCTGTTCTTCCTCTTGGACAGACAATCATGTGTAACGATACTATGAGTTCAATAAAGCCTTTTTTGTTTGATTCCATACTGTATGCATTGTATTCATTTCTGCGCAACTATGCTTTCGTCATTCTTTCAGAACAAAATGCTGTATCTCATTTCTGAATTTCATGTCTCTCAGATGATTTCTCGTGAAGTTATGACAAAAATCACACCTGTTGCTTAAGTTTTGCACACTATTGTACTAATTTTTTTTTTCTGCGGAATTCATTTTCCCATGCCTTTGATAGTCTGTATATGAAACGTGGTTTCATTTCGCTTTAGTTGTAGATGCTGCCAAACATTGAAAGTTATTTTATGGCCACTTTGTATATTTCTTTGTATACCAATATCATGATATCTTAGAGACGTTAAAAATGTAATGGTCCATATTATCTGTCTTCTACTTGTATGTTGTGTTTTGCAGCGCCGTAATTTCACTTTCTGGATCCTTATGTAAATGACGTGCCAAAAATATAAACAGAATCTTTCTTCCTTAGTTTTTAATGGAAAAAAAAATACTTCACGCGTTTATATATTTGGTGAAACAAAGATATATAATGTTAAAAATGATTAAAAAAAGTTTTTCTTAAAAAAAATTGACATTCATTTTTTAAAAATCTATATCGTTAAAGGGATAATTTTTAAAATTTCAAAATGGTGGGAAAATTAATTTAATGCAGTAATATTTTCTAGAGTTATTACTTAATTTTTAATTAATTATTTTAATCAAAATTTCAAAAAGAAAATCTTCCTTTTGTGTCTATTTTCACCATTCAAAATATATTTGTGCCAAATATTGCAGATCTAAGTCACATGATTTACTTCTATTCAGCGTGAACATCCATCGTGTAGAAATGATTCCATAAAACTCCTAATTCTGAACAGCATTTCTCATTTTATATAATATTTCAATATGGAAATTGATTACATTAAAATTAATTAAATGATCCATACATCAAAGAGATGAATATCTAATACATTTTTTAAAAATAAACACGACATAATTCCACTTAATTCTGTGACTGGATAATCAGATTCCAGCTGGAATAAGATATAACGGGAACTCTAAAATGGAAAGAAACAAGAAATATTAATCTTATTAGAAGTGGCAACAATTAACTACTTAAGGCAGCGATTGTCAACCTGTGGGGCGCGCCCCCCTAGGGGGGCGAGAGAATATCCAAGAGAAAATATTATTTAAAAAAATTGATTAACTGACTGAAAGGAAAGCACACATACACATAGAAAACAAAATACATTTTGACATATTTAATAACTTATTAAAGTAAAACAACTTACTAAATCAAAACTTACTTAATCAAAACATACTAAATTAAAAACAAATTTAATAATTATTAGTGACTTCCTGGCGTCTGTCTTGCAGAGCAAAGTTTTTTGAAGGAAGGCTTAATATTAGAAATAGCCACTCTCAGTTCTGTTTCTATATTTGTCTTGAAAGAAGCCGCAGCAGAAAATCCAGTTTCACAAAGGTAGGATGTTGAATGGTAATAGAATGTGAAATGTCCTTGTTTTTAGAGCAGAAAAATCCTCCTTACTCCTGCCCAAAATTCAAATAGGGATTTATTACTAAATTGTCTTTTAGTTTCGCCACTTGTAGCGAAGTCTATGAATTTTTCTTCCTCATCCATTGAGAGTCCTTCGGAAGTCTTATGAAATGAATCCCTACCCCACTCGCTATCAGTTTGTCGTCAGCATGAAAATACTTTTTAAAATTCTTTGCCAGCATGGCTAAATGATTTTCAATGGTTACAAAAACAACTTTTACATGTTCTTCAGCCTTGTTAGTTTTAGTAGAATCATCCACATTTGCAAACATTGTTAGGTTTTTTGCTTTAAATTTCTGCTCCACAATTTCAATTTTCTACAAAAAGCATTAACTTTATCACTCGTATCCAACATATGTCTATTTGCTCCTTGGAGTTGAAGATTCAACTTATTTAATTTCTCGAATATGTCGACCAAGTACCTCGATTTCATCACAAATAAACTATCGCGAAAATTCTCGGCCTCCTGTCTGTTTTCTTCTTTTAGGAAATGGCAATTTCTTCTCTTAATTCATAAACAGGTTGCAAAAATTTCCCACGTGATGACCATCTTGCCTCGCAATAAAATAGTAACGCTGAATGTACTGAACCCATGCCTTTACAAAGTGCGGAAAATATTCTCGATTTCAGGGGTCTCATTTTTATATAATTTATTACGGTTACAACCGTAGTTAACACAATATTCGAACCAGGACTCATTTCTTTCGAAGTCAAAGTTTCTCTGTGGATCATGCAATGTGTGCACCGAGGCGATTTTTGTTTTAAAAGTGCTTGTATATCTTGGAATCTTTCGGATATTGAACGAGCACCATCGGTGCATATTCCGACGCAATTTTTCCATTCTATGTTTGCCTCGTTCATAAAATCACTTAAAATAGCAAATAATGCGAGCTCTGATGTTTTGAGTTCTATTGGTTTGCAGAAAAGTAGTTCTTCTACTACTGACATATTATCACAAATTCGAACATAGGCAATTAAATGAGCATCTTTATTACTATCTGTTGCTTCGTCAAGCTGTATTGAAAACAATTTGTCATCCAACTTCGATAAAAGCTGACACTGCACATCTTCAGCTATATCACCAATTCTACGAGCAACAGTATCATTTGAATGAGGTATGGACTGCAATTGTTTTGAAAAATTATCTCCAAACATAATTTCTACAATCTCAATTGCTGCTGACAAAATAAGCTCTTCGCCATTGGTGTGAGGTTTTTTACATCTGGCTATTTTATATGAACTTTGTAAGATGCAATTAAAGCTTTTTTTATTCATTCTTTAAAAATAATTTTGCTTTTTATATGATTTTAATTTCAATTCGAAGAATTCTCTGGGTTTGTTGACATACTCACTATGAAGCGTTTCCGAATGTCGTTTAAGTTTATTAGGTTTCATGCTGTCTGCGGCCAACATTTTTGAGCAAATGATACACAGAGACCTTTTTACTTCATACACTTCAGTACTGGCAAGCCCAAAATTTAAGTATTCTTGAGAATATTTCCTTGATTTTATTTTCGGAACCACGCTCGTCTGTGTATTTGTTGATGCTTGACTATCATCTAATGATTGCTTACTTCCGCTTACAAATTTATTCATGAGTCTGCATAAATCTGCTGCCGTGAATATTTTATATGGTGAATTGCAATTAACACGAAAACATATATAACATAGAAATTCACGATATATTCGATAGCGATAGAAGGATCGACTCGAATGAGACTGGTTGGAATTGAAACTTGCGTATCGAATATTTTTCTTCATCTTATGAGAAAACATTTGCTCCGCGCATGCTCGAGACGGCATCGGTCGTGTGGATTCCCTTCCACAAACATTCCTATTTTTTTCACTTTTGTTTTGTAATGATTCTATTTTATTCCTTTTATTATTCGAAAAGAGGTATTCCCAGATTCTAAATTTAGCTCACCCCGTCTAGGTTAACTTTCATTGACGAATTTTTCTACTTTCATATTCTTTTAACGTTATCTCCCTGTTCGGTTTTCATTTCAAATATAATATTTAAATTTTCTCAGCTTTCATTCGCTTCATCTGTTCACCGCCCGCTTGTCCAAAATGCAAGATGTGGTTTCTCGCCAACGTTGGCTCGCTTTTTCTCTTGTTTTGGCAGTTAGTTAAAAATAATTTAAAAACAGAATCCAAAATACTCAATATACATTATTGTTGTATACATTTTACTGTAAGCGGGGGGTGCAATGAAAATTAGGATTGAAAACTGGGCCACGAATACTGAAAGGTTGAGAAACGCTGACTTTAGGTAAAATGATGCACTCTATAATTAATTTTTGACCGGGTGTATCGTGATGCAGATAAAACTTAAATATCGGTAACAGAATGGTCAACACTTTGATGTTTTTTAAATAAATAACAAAAAAAAATCTTTTAAATGAAAAATAAGTTTACAGAGAAATGAACGTATAAAAAATAAGACTAAGAATAACATGTTTTTACAAGTAGCTGAAACTTTGCGTAATAGAAATTGGATTTAAATTTTCGTTTGCCAGTTGACAGCTGATTTTTGATTTGGTAGACAAAGTTATCGTTTGCATTTAGAAGTGTAAATGTTTTCTTTTCTTTTTTTTTTTTTTTTTTTTTTCTTGTGAATAATTGAATTTTCTTATTTTTCTTTACTGTTATTATATGTTTTAAAATACTGAATACAAAATGTAAATCTTTTCTAAGTTGAATGCAAAAAGTATTTAGTTTTATAAGGTTCAAATTAGAAGTTATTCTTAAAATAAAATGGCTAAAAAAATAAAATAGAATAAAAGAATAATTAAAAAAATAACTGTACATGAAAACTACTTTTAAAGTCGTAGTGATGTCCTTTAATGTAATAAATTCGAAAAAAATCTTAACTTAATAACAAAATGGTGCATAATTACTCTTTACAAATAATATTTTAATATATATCTCTCTCTCGTGGACATAAATTTTTTTATAAAATTCCTCTGAAACAATGATTTTCAAAGTTTCGTTACTCGATCAGTTTTAATCGCAGAAGAATGATTTTTTTTGTAATTATTTAAAAGGCTACTTTATCAAGAAATATTATAATATTATTGATTATTACAATACTATTATGCTTGATTATTAATTGATTATTACTAAATTCAATCACATTTCACACCTGAGAAATGCATAAGAAGTTAGATTTCGTACCATTTTGAGAAACATATTGATATTGATTCATACAAAATAAAACACAATTCCCATTGTGATTTAAAGTGTATAAAAATGATAATTAAATTTTTAAAAATATATATAACTCTTTTTGTCCGATATTGAATACATTTGGTGCAAATACTCTTCAGGACAATATGGATGTTACTATCAACTTCTTAAAGTTCCAAAAGTTAACTGAAATATAATTAAAAATTGTACAATTGTTTGGTGTTTTGAAATTATACTTTCAGAAAATATTATTAAAAAAAGTATTTTTTTTAACATTTTAAAGTTTATTAAATTAATTTTTCAATGACGTCTATTTTATTACCGTACAATTTTCGTTTTTAAATTTAACAGATATTTCAAATTAATTTTATACTTGAATGGTACAAAATTTTTATTGTTATGCAAAAATTCCAATCAATTTCTTTGATTTATCGAATCATTTTCAATCGCGTGCTTTTACCAGTGCTAACGTTATTATGGAGTTTAGGAATTTAGGATTTCTATACTAAATATAGACTTTAATCTAATTTATTTCTAATTTAAAATGATGAATAAACTTGTTTAAGAAAATAGGGGTTCCCTCGTTTTAACTAAAAAACGTATTTATTTTAATCAATTGCCGGAAAAGATTGCGAATATGAAAATACCACAGAGCAAAAGAATAAATACTAGTGAAGCTGGACAAAATAAAATTGTTCTGTATCACAGTCGCAGTTAAAATGATGATTAAGTAGAAATAATATTAATACAGTTAACAATGTAAAAGTAATAAAATAAAAAATTATGCAAATAATTAATGAATTAAAAAAGAGTTTTTAAATTTTATTATTGCCAATCCGATACATTATGATGAAGAATTGCTTTGTATGTTAATTAAATCAAAAGTAAGACCTTTAGTTTCGTTTTTATTTCGTTGATTTTGACATTTTCAATTTGCAAGTGCGTAATTTATAGCGGACGGATTTCATTTAATGAATAATTTTCAGTCCTATCAAAAAATGAGGTGAAATTAAAAAAAATTATTAATAGTTTAAGAGGGCCAACCAATATATTGGGAGAATTAACTATTTGCTAAATGTCATTTGACAAACTGTCAAATAACAGTTTTCCAACTGTTCCAACTAGTTCCAATGAATGAAGTTTAAAATTGACAAAGGTAAAAAGTTTTCTAATATTTGGTAATTTTTTTAAAGAAAAGTATTTCTTTTTCCTAATTTTAAACGATTGATTATACTGCTGTCTTTAAATTTAAACGTTTTTATTGTTTCACCAAATAATTAGCCGCGAGATTTTTTTTCTATTTAGAAAATTAAGATTCTTTCTTTTTTATTAATATATGTATAATTCACAATATGAATAAGAAATTGAAGTCACAATACAGTCTAATTCAAAATAAATAAAACTCACATTTAACTCTTTAATATCGCTATGATCTCATGTGATTTGTCTTCTATGGAAAGGTTTATATATAGAAAGTTTTACAAACATATGTAAAGCTATTAAATACATATAACTTATAAATCAATATTAAAAAGTGGAAACAGATTGTGAAATAATTTTCTCTAAAGAGGATCTCCATTGCTGTTCCTTTTTTTCATATGTTGTTAAACATCTTTTCTTTACTCCAGTTTACTTTTATTTTTTAACTTTATTTCTTATTTTTATTGTTATATTTTTATTTTTATCTTTTACTTCGATCTTGATTTCTTGCGATGCTTCGTGATCTTCAAAAGGAGCGGAAAATCACTTAATCACTGTCAACTTTTCAAAATCCAAAAATAAATTAAAACTTAAATTAATGGGTGATGTTTTTCAATAATAGTTTATGAAAGTATCATCACACAGAAATTATTTTTACACTATTTTAAAACACAAAAAATTACTTTCATAAAGATAATGATATTTCATTTTCTTAAAATTTTTTCTCTAATCAATAATTTTTAAAATTTAATTTTATACAAAATCTATAAGAATACTTCTATTTTCTCAATGAAATTCCAACTGATTTCATGGTTTTGTTAATCCATTCAATCGAATGT
>JAPMOR010108744.1:0-17479 GCA_026543865.1 Argiope aurantia | reverse complement strand
TTTTTTTTTTATGGTTAACATATCGATGTAAAATTTCTGTTAGTTTGATTTTCAGCTTCTGTTTTAGAGAAATTTTTGTGCTAGGAGAAATAAGCGTATTTATTGTTTCAAGCAAATTTTATAGCATATGATATAGTTAAAAAAAAAGAAATTGAATTTTAAAAATTTCCTTTGATTTATGTATTGATACTTCTGTTTATACTTAATTTTATTTGAAATTCATTAAATTCTACTTATATGGGTGTATGAATATATTTGTTTCAAAATAGTTTGTGTCTCTGTATTATTTAAACTTTTAATTATTGAATTCCATTAGTTTCTATAGTTATATAGTTTAAATTAAATAATATATGATTTTACATTTCATCAATAAGGATGGTTTATGTAGGAAAAAAAATTAATATCCTTTGAAGGTTAAGGCTTTTTTTTCCTATCTCTAAAGAATATATTTAAGGGTATTTCTTCACTTGTTTGAAATTACTGTGGTGGTGACTTTTTTTTAATAAAATATTTTTCATTTGATTTCATGGTAATTATTAGTATTTTGATACTAAATTTCAACTCCCACTATATATATATATATATATATATATATATATAATATTAAGTACAGTGTGTTGAAATGCTCTGTAATTTTCTTCTTTTTAAAAAAGTTAAACATATGTCTCTCTCTCTCTCTCTTTATAATGCTTCCAACTTTGGATATAATTTATTGATGCAATAATTTTCTTATTTTAAAATTGGGAAGAATTCATAGATAATGTCACATAGACCTGGTATTTAAACAATAACTTTATTTCATAATTTTTATATTCAAGAAATTTTATTTTGAAAAAGTATATTAAAATAAAAATTAGGAATAAATGCTAAGAAAGAATGGATCAAAATTCCAAATTTAATAAAATAAACTCAGCAAAAAAAAAAAAAAAAAAAAAAAAAATCTTAGTCTAGAATATCAATCAAGTTGCATCTTGTATTCACCAATAATTTCTCCACGAATTAGTCTGTAATGTGATAATTATTGATTTAAATAATATTAGAATAGCAGAATTATTGTTGAAGTTTTATTTGTTTTTGTGCTCAATTTTTCCATATATTCCTGTGTTTGTATAAAATTTTTGAGTCGAGACTAAATGTTTGCCAGCCTTATAATTTTAATTCCCGATTTAATATTTTGTTACATTTTGGTTCTTTTTCTAAAAATTAATGTTGTTGTATTTGATATATTGAAAATTTCAACTTTTGTATCAATAATAGATTTCCGTGCCTTTCGAAATTTGTAAATGCTTTATTATGTAGCAACTAAGAGTGCCTTTTTTATGTTCGTATGTTTTATGTGTTGCATATATTTTTTGTCTATTATGTTTTTAATAAAATAATTTTCGTTCAGATTTGTGTTATTTTCTCTTTCACTTAAGCTAAATGTAAATGCTTCGTATTAATTTATTGGGTTGTAAAATGCTTTGAATGTTACCATCTATGATTTTTAAAAGGATATATCCCAGTTATTTTCTCTTTAATCATTTGTTATAAAAATACATTTATAATTAAGAGAAGTTTTATAATGTATTGAAAACAAATGTTTCAAATGACAGAGGTGCAGGTGAAAAATAGGAATACATTTTGATCAGAATTGGTAAGATTTTAAATTTGGGTTAATTTGTCTTTGTTCCAATTTGTTAGGGATATTTATTTGATTTTGACATTAGTTAAAATTTAAATGATTGTTATTAGATTTTTCAGTATAATAAAAGACATTTCTTAAATGGGAATTGGAAAAACTTGCTTTACCTTATTTACTTTGCTTTGCTTTGCTTATTTTAATATTACCGTTTTTATATTTAAATAATGAAATTACTCTTTTGAAATAGAATTACTTTATGCTATTGATATATAAAATATTTTATTAAGCGAATTAATATCTATCTTTTCTATGAAATTTGTCAACAATTTTAATAGCAAGTTTAACTGATGCAAAAACTTTCAGGAATTAGATGATAGTAAAATTCTTTCAAATTTAAATTTTTGAACTCAAATGTGTTTGCCATGCCATTATCCCACCTGCATTATAGTTAATAAAATGTAAATGTAAATTTTTGTGCAACATGAACCTTACCCTACAGTAATCATAGATAGCTCTGGAACTTTTAGCTTAACAATGATTTAGTATATGAACCTGGAATTTATAAATTATTGCTTCTATATAAAAGAACCACTATGAATTCAATCTTATTTATGGTTAGTCTCCAACAAAGCATTTGTGATCAGAAATCAGTAATCATTTCTTGAACTATTAGCAAATAAATATTCTGAGTTCTATGTGCAAGAAATGTAGAATAAAAATCACTGAAAATGACCTTTTGAGAATGAATTGGAGAGTATAAACATTCAAAGTGACTTCGCTTACCAAAGAACTAAAAATTATGACAATGTCAATTTGATATCATATATTTCCCTTGTATTTGGAATCGATTATTACATCTTTGAGCTAATAAAACTTTTAAGTTTTCGTCTGTACTTTTATAAATATGTTCTGTGAGAAAATGCAAATATTTTAACATATATTTTCTATGTATCATAATTGGATCATCAGATCTATAAAACGTCCCATAACATGCACCTTACAAATGATCTGATATTATAATTGGATCTCGGGTCGTTTTAAAGTAGTTGATAAACGAAAATGTAAAATTAACATGGTATTTGTAAGTTGAATTATGGATGATGCTTTTTAATATTAAGAAATTGGCTACTCTGATTTGTTAATGTTAAAAAGCTAAGCTCAAATAAAATTTATGAAAAACAACGCATTTAATTATTAAATTTTCTACTTTTTTTATATTTGCAATTATATTCCTGTTCTTTTGTCAAATATTAAATTGCTGATTCTTGTTTCAGCAGAGAAGCTATTTTGATATAAATAAATAGAAACTAAGTATTAAACGATAAAACTTTTTTTAAAAAATTTATTCAAGTCTAAATATCCATTCAAGTTTGGTGTCATGTGGCACCATTTTACTCTGCATGTAAGTCAACTTTGTATTTTGAAATGGCAACTGTACTCAAGGAGGTAAGGAATGAATTAAGCTCACAATCATTTATGCAATTAATCATTAAAACCTCAAATAGATATGACATTAATTCTTTTTTTGTTTTGTTTTTTTTTTCCCCCTTTTTAGTGTTTTTCCCAAACGATGTATGAGCGCAAAGTCAAAAAATGGAATGTACAATACCACTGATGGTGAAAAATCGAAGGACTAAACTTTATTAAATTGCTCCTTATAAAAAGTGTGAAGAAGTAGCGATTGAACAGCATTCACCCAAAATAAAACACAACTTGGTAATACTCCTTATGTTTTATAAATACAAAGCCATTTCGGAATGAACTAAAGGTAATGTTGTTTCGGAAAAGTTTGAATATATTCGGATAAAATGGAATACTTTATATATTACTCGCACTTTTCTTATTCTCTGAATCGAAATGGATTTTTTTTTCTTTTTCTTTAAGGTATACGAAAACCTGGTGTAGACATACTTTAACCATATTTCTGGGTTTAAGACTATTAAAGATTAGCAATGGAATGTCAATATTTGAAATAAACATTAATAATTTTTGAAAATTGGTATTTAATAGCATAAATTTAAGCAAATTCTTATTCAAATTGGCTGCACCAAAAACTATTTCTCCCATCCGAACAAAACTTGCACCAAAATAAACTACATAGTTTTCTCTAGGGAATGAACTACAAGCGTATGGTTATAATAATAAAAATATTTTAGAACTGGTCGAAGACTTATCATGAAATATTTAGTAAATTTATGCCGTTATTATTCAAACAATAGGCTGTAAATTACGAAAATATTCTCTGAATCTAAATTCTTTTAGTTCATTCCATAGAAAATAGAATAAAGACAATGACCAGAAAATTTCATAGTAATATGATAATTATATTTTGAGCTATTTGATTTGAAGGGAGCAAAAAATAAGTAAAAATCCATTTTGAGAAAAATGCATTTATATTATACTGTAACATGTTTTAATAATAAATTATGTGTGAAGATTCACCAGATTTATATGTTATACCTTCTTTTATCTCAACTTTTAATAATTTTCCTTTTTTTAATCATCTTTTTTTTCTGACAATTTTTGCATTTGGCAATGAATGCCGCTTTAGATTCATTTATTCTGTCTTTATCGAGCTGAGCAAATGCTCTAACTGAATTTGTACTAGGATACACTTGAGTAACCTTAATGATATTCAGTAATCCTATAAAACATTCGTTCAAATTTATTATTGACATAAATACCCCTAATCTGAGGGTTCGGAGCTCAACAAATACATCTTTAAGTACAAATTGCCACAAAACACCTTTGAAACTCTCACTGGCATTTTACGTTTTTCCGTGCAAAATATATTCCGTATTAAAACTAAATTTGTGTTTGTACAAATTTTAACATGTTTTTGGCCTTTTAATCGGTGCTTCCTGTTATTTAAATGTCTCGGTTTACCGATCATTACGAAATTATTAATATCGTGACTTCTAATTAACGTAGAGACAAAAGTAAACCTGTTTTGGATAGCTCAAAGACTGATCTATCCAATGCCATTTTTAGCGTAAATCGATCCTTTCAACGTGTTCGGATACCTTAAATTATGGTATGAGAAAACACGCACTCAATAATAATAATAATAATGAGGAATAACTATATCAGTATAGTTTTATTAATCTTAAGCATATTGGTTGCATAGGAAATAAAGAGATTAAGTTTTAAATTTGCAAACTTATAAAACGAGGTTTTTGAAATAGTCACCTTCCGACCAATTTCCTTGTTAGAACCTATTTTTGTCGGAAGATTCTCCATGGGGGGGGGGGGGGGGGACCACAATGGCCTGTTTATAAAATCTCGCTTCGAAGTCGAAGTTTCCTAAGTTCCTAGATTTGATTCCTGACTGAAGAATCATTGTGTAAGCGTTCCTTAAACCCGTCGGGAGTCTAATTAATTCCTTCTAGAGTTACGCAAAAATCTGGAGAAGGTTTGCTTGATCCAGTGTCGTCCTCGTCATTGAATTACGAAAAATCCTTCTCAAATGAGTCTTTATATTGAATCAAAATGGAACCCAAATGGAATTAAAAAACAAACAAACTAAAATTTAAGAATAAGATAAACAAAAAAAAAAGAGCTTTGATTTTTGATAAACATAAATAATTTCAATTCAATGTAATTATTTAGAAAACTTCTGAAGAGATGAAATAAATCAAAAGGATTTGTTTTACTTTCCCGTACAGATGGTGAAGTATAAAAAAAAGTTTTTATGAAAATTTTATGGCCCGAATATTTCTCTCTCTCTTTGACACAGATTTTAAGAGTTATTGATATAATTGAACAGGTAATGTTAAATCTGCTAAATAATACTTACTCTTTAGTTCTAAATGTCTTTCTTGTTATACAGCTCTGGACATATTCAAACGGAATTCTCATCGAAACACTTTTTGGACTGAAGGCTTTTATCACGTTTTATGTATTTCTATTAATATGTCGGCGTTCTCATTCTGTTGGCCTGATGATTTAACTTTGGAGAGTGGAAATGTGCACTTCAGGTATTTTTTTTTCTGAAATTTTAATTAAAAATTAAGTATAATTTTGGTTTTATTCCGTGATACTCTCCAAAAAATTGCAGAAGAAAGGTTGTTTCCAACAATAACGATTTTATTAACGACAAATATTATGAATATTTTTCTTATTTTCCCCCGTGTTGTATAAGTTTTTATATTCGGCATGCTGTTAATGAAATTATTGATATTTTGTTATGCTTCTTCATGTTTTGTGATACAATCTATAAAAATAGTAGCATATAAAAACCGTTAATCTTGTTTTTCCATTTATCTATCTTAAATAAATCAAAAATTAAGTAATTTATTTAAAATCAAAATGCATTCACCGAATTTTTGAATCTCAGAAAAACGAAATTAAACACCATTTTTAAATTGTCTCGCACATTATAATTTGGCAAGTCGCTCATTCTATTGTGTGGTAACATATAATTGTGAAATCTGCCAGCTCACAAAATTCTCGCGTGGTACGGGAGGAGGCTTTTCGTATGATAATATGTCCAGCTTGTTAACTCGTTTTTTATTTTAATAATAATGTTTTATAAGCTAAATACTGTCTGTAAGTTTCGAATTAAGTTTGCATATTGTCTGTAAATTGTAGGTTGCTTATTTTGGATATTATCTCTAAACTGTAGATAATTTACATTGGATACTATATGCAAATTGCGTGATGCGACAGGCACAAATGTAAAATTTGCTTAAAACTCTCTGCAAGGCAGATCATTGGACCTAAAGCTGTAAATTTAGTAGACAATTACTTGAATAGTAGATATTCAGTAAGGAAGGATGTTCAAAATTTTGATTGCTTTCAGAATTTCAAATTGATTAATTGTTCATGAATTAATTAGTTTTAACCTTTTTCTTCAATAACATCTAAATATATTATCGATTGAAAACTATTTTTACACTTCTTTAAAATTGAAACTAGAAAAGTTTCAGCTATACCAATTTTATTTCAGTGCAATTTATTCTCTTAATAATTTTTTAAAACTATTTTGTCCTTTTACTTTCTCATGTATGAAATTACAAAGAGAAAGTATTGTAATAGTACAAAAGTATGGTAGAGAAGAACAGAGAAAGTATAGTAAAATTGACTCTATGGCGAATCGCCTTGTTTCAGAGCTCTGCGAGTTCGGAAAACACACTTTTGAAATTGTGTAATTACTTTAATCTACATCGCCGAAATTTGATTTTCCGGACTTAAGACCGAATTTTAAAATTTCTATTAAGTTTTAAACAAAATCCATTCTGAGAAAATCTGTCCGGCTGAACGAATATGAGTTATTTGATAACTACAAAATAAAGAAAACTAGAGGGGTAAAATTTGATAGAGAAATTTAACATTTAAATTGTACAATATGTTTCAAATTTAGAATCAAAACCATTAAAGGGTTAAACTTCTGTTAATTGTACTTTTGCTTGAATATAAGCCCATAATTCAAAAATGTAATTACTTAGGTAAATTAAATTTGGTTTTACAGTTTTAACATTTAAAGTGTAGATTTTTCTCAAATTTTGAACCATACCTGTTCAAAGGATTGATCGTCTGTCGATAAGTACTTTCACAAGCGTGTAAATAACTCAAAAACACAATGACTTAAATGTATGAAATTCGGTACATAATCTTGTGGCTTTAATCGTAATGCTGTATAAAACTTATGTTTCAATCTGTTTGAATGAAGGCGTCCAAAATACGATTCGGTTTTCAGGTACTTGTGTATTAACAGCCTCCCAGTTATTATTCACCTTAAAAAAATCGAAAATCGCAGGGTAATAGACTCTTTCATTACTAGTTTGCTGATTGCATGCAGTTATTATAACATTAGTACATTTATGAAAGAGTATGTGAGAGATTTTTTTCCGCTGTTTGTATAACAATTCTCATTGTTCTAGTAACTGCGAGCACGCCTCGAAAATATTACATTTTGTGTATACGTTATCTTTATTATATAATTAAGAGTGATATTTTAATAATAATAAACAACACTTATCAATTTTAAAACATTTAAACGTTGTTCGTACGTCGAATATCTTAAATTTATTTATTGGTTTAATTTCGTAGGATTAAATTAAGGAGTTAATTTTACTCAAAGTTTTATCTCTACGGTTTCAGCCGACGGATATACGGATATGGGTGTTGAATGTTGCCGTATAAGTAAGCAAATTCTCTTTTCTCTGACGGGTAAAATAATGGTGTGGGATTGAGTTATCTCCACACCGAAGATGGGTCTTGCTTCTTAAATGAGGAAAATACACATGAACCATGCTACAATGGGCTTTTTTGATACAATACCAGCTTTTAATTGTCGTGGCGGTTCGGTCCTTCATTTCACGCCATACACTGAGGCACGAGAATAGCTGTCTTTTTACCATTTAAAAGTTCCATTATTTTTATATTTCTAGTTACTTGATTGTATTTTTCTATATATCATGGCAGGTTATCGATAAAATTGAGCTAAAGATTGTCTAGATTTTCTAAATGTTTGCCAACACAGGCAATCACTAAATGAAATGATTCCCCTTTTTTTTTTTCCAAGAAAAATATTGCACCCAAGAAGTAATGCTAACTTTAAGAAGAAAATATTTAATTTTTACTTTTTTAATTTTGTGTTTTCGAAATAGACCCAATTTTCCAATGAAATCGATGATTTTTGGAGTTTATATAAGGGCATACATACATACATACATACATACATTCAGCACAGCAACAGCCTTGCAACGAAATAAGAGTGATGTTAAAAGCGTAAGAAATTATTGCATCAGACATTGGGAAGCATCACCCTAATGGAGGAATAGCTATACACGCTATAAATTTTAGTTATGATAATGCTGTGTCTTATTTTCACCAAATTTTGATGCTTAATCAAAGACAAATATCTTTAGACACTTTTTTTCTAAAAATTCATGGATATAAATAATAAATTACAAAATTTAGTTACGATAGTTACAAATTGGATACACAAATTTTAGTTACGATAATGTTGTCTCATTTTCACCAAATTTTGAAGCTTAACCAAATATCTTTAGACATCTTTTTTTTAAAAAATTCATGGATATAAATAATAAATTACATACTTATAAATTTGTGTGAGTATTTTTTAAAAATGTGACGGATTCCTATAGGGAAAAAATTGTTTCGTTTAACGAGAATTTCGTATTACGAGTAAAATTCGGAAATGAATTGTGTTCGTTAAGTTAGGATCCAATATATTTTATAATTCTTAGAAGCATTTTTACGAACTCATTTATATGGTAAATATATATATTTAATTTGCGGTCCCTTCTAAGTCTAGTGACTCTAGGCAGTTATCGGTTCGGCTTAGTCGGAAATTCGCCATTGAATAAAAGTGATTATTAGCATTCTTTTGCGTTGTTTTCTTATTTTATAACCGTTTTATTCTCGGATAACGCGTTTATCACCATTCCAGCTTAGAATTCTCTCACTTTTCACGTAATTGCTCATTATGCCTAACCTTTGCACACGAGTATATTAGAACAATGGTATACATAATTCAAACTCAAGGGGGGGGGGGAATGAGTCATTGCGGCTACTATATATCTTGTATTGAAATATCAAGTAGTAAATTGGATAATGGGGGGATGACATGGGTTTTATTTATATAAGTAAATGAATGCGACAAAGAAAAGAATTCGAACTTACAAAATCCTGAGTTTCAAAATGGTTGAAATGTTATATTACACATTAATAAAGAATTCAGTATTTGCCATTAGCACATTTTAATGTAAAAAGATAGAAATAATTAGCTTGCGTAAGAAATTTTAGTATGTTTCTAATAGGAACTTGGCACATTATGGAATTTAGTGCGCATTATGGAATTATGGTGCGCATTATAGAATTTAGTGCGCATTATGGAATTCCTTTTTCTCTTTTAATAAGCTAGTCGATTTAGATTAACACTTCTCAGTATTTTTAATTTATTTAGCATTAGCAATACCCTCACATATTTAGAAATCATCAAAAATAACTACAAAACAATTTTTTATATCATGTATTCGGAAATATTTAGATTGTTAAAAAGGTAAAAATATGATATGTTCATAGAAAAAAACAATTCACTAAAAATATACAATAGAAAAGTTATTTTAAAATTTAAAAATATACAAATAAGTCATTGTACCCACTGTTCCACACTTGTTTATCAACTCTGTATAATCTGATATGTTTCATAATATTTCTTTGTCAACTATATTGGCTGTTTTTCCTTCTGGTTCCATGACAAAAAGATTTTTTTTGGATGTAACTCTAGAAAGTGCCACATAAAGTTATTTATGAGAAAAACATTCTTCGCTTAAGTCAATTCCAGTAGTGTGAAACGTTTGTCATTGGGCTTTATTTATTGTCATGATGACTTCAATATACTAAAACCTTCCCTAATAAATGTCCTACAAAATGGTACAAATGTCTCCAATATCAGTTAATGTTTTTGGACATAATGAGTTTTGAATAGCTATTTAAAATCGGATGTAAACAAAGAAATGTATCGCACATGCATACCACAGCTCTTGCTACTTGCGATGTGCAGTTTGAGGTTTTCTCACATGCGCGGATAAATGCAAAAGTTGTTTTACGCATGAGCGAATTGTAGTAGGAAAATAATTAAAATGGCAATTATGAAACTCCTTTTTTTTATTTTGATATGACTTTAATATACTAAAACCTTCCCCAATAAATGCCCTGCAAAATGGTACAAATATCTCCAATATCAGTTGTGTTTTTCTCATTTGAACATACAGACGCTTTCAGGAGACTTCATTTTATACCATGCATAGATGTGAACGACTTATTTTAGGCTAATTTCGTACTTTATAATTTGTGGAAATCTATGTGCTTTTATTTATTTATTAATTTACTATGGATATGCTCAATGCAAGTTTGTACACAATTATATTTAAATAGACGTTTGACGTTTATAAATTCTGTAATAACTAAGTGGACGTACAGAAATGGGTAAGAGTCTAATATTATCTTAATGTGCTAATATTATCTTAATATTTTATAATCCATAGAAATTGTATTTTTTACGAATTTATTTATTTGTTGATTAGGTAAATTATAATTTTTTTAATGGAGACACTCACAGTCAGCTGCCCTCAGTTGTTTAATCGGAAATCAGTCCCTAGATAGTTGCCTATTTAATAATCTGGGTCTGCACTCATCCCTTGCTATAGAATTTCCGGATCCTGGTAAGTTGCACCCCCCTCAAATCCAAGGTTTATGGTACCCGTCTACATATGCACTAACAAGCAGCGTAACGACAACACAAATGTAAAATTTAAAAAAAAACCTTGGAGGGAATTTAGAAAAATTACAGCATTACATTTTTTAAAAGTGTTTGTATTTTTCTCTGATATCCTCAGTGCAAAAGGAAAGAAGAAAAAAAATGAAATTTTATCGAAAATAGAAAATTACATGAAAAATATATAACATTATGCAATTCATTCTTCTAAAAGTGTGATTTTTTTTTTGTCAATAATTTGTATAACTTTTTTTGTTAATATTTTTTTTAACTTAAGTGAACTTAAAAAAGAAATGGACATATTTTATTATATTCACGAAAATATGTATATTTATTTTTATATGATCTATATATAATTATATATTTGTATTATGATTTTTAAAAAATTTTTACTTTCATATTTGGGTCAAATTTAAATAACTTACATTTTGAAAATGAAAATTTGTATTTACGTCATATGAAAAAATATTTAATAACATAGTTTTATAATATAGTAAAAAGCAAAAATAAGATATATCAAGAGTAAACAAGCGTATTACTATATACCATTTTGATTTCTTTTTGTGCGGTCTTGCTATTAATTATTTTCAAATGAACTGTTAGGCATTCAATTTACCACTTTAAGAAACTTAGCCGCGCAACTAATCTAAACACAGAATTTTCATCTCAGAATCATATAATATAAAGAATGCAATTGTTGATTTTAACGTTGTAGATACATTTTCCTCTAGCATTTTTCGAGCTTCTATTCCCAGCGAAATATTTTACTGACACTTGTAGACGATTTAAAAAAATGTTCTTTTCCACCCATCGACACTCGAGCTTTACTTTCGCGGTCCTCCTGCTATATTGTGACAAGTTAGCATAATAGTGCGCCATTTGATTGGGGTTTATCGGCTCTGACGGCTGCCCGGCCGGATTCTCTGTGCCTGACACCCGAACTAATTCATCACTGCAGTGAGATATTTTGATTCTAAACAACGCGCACACGTGTACGGTTGGCCCACTGCTCCCATCAACACTCCTATTTCTTTGACACTTTAAATCCTTTTGGCTGAGGCGGAAATTTTTCTTGCTTCCACTCGCTTTAACGGATGAAGTGATAGCAGACGATTCTGTCTCGTTTTCCAACGTATTTGTGGAACGAAAATAGAGTTGATTTATTTCTCTATTTTGTAAAGTGTCATTATCATTCTAATACATACGTTTGTTTGAATTCTTTTGACTTTTTTCTTTTATAACTCTAAAATGGATTGATGGTTCAAACATAATTTTTAGTTGAATTTCATGTGCATCGTTAAGGAACTGCTTGTAAATCGAAATAGCTTTCAACTGTTGGCTTTATGTAAGCGAAAATTTCGTGAAATAATCAGAAATATTGGCAAAAGTTTAAAAAAAATTGTATGAGCATGGATTCCCCCCCCCCTTCCCGGGAAAATACAATAAACTTGAGAAAGAATTAAAAATGTTTGCTGATAAAAATACTTTAAACTTTTTTCCCCTCATACACGATGTATACAAAGAGAAAATACTGTAATCATCAAAAAATGCGAACTCCAGATTTTGACGAATCTTCTCATTTCAAACCACCCTGAGTTCGAAAAACATATTCTTGGAATTATATAAGCCTGTTTGAGAACACAATAATTCAAAAATTCTTTAAGATAGAAATTTGGTAAGTGGACTTCGTAGCAAATTCGTAGATTCTTGTCAATACGCGCAAGAAAAACCACATAAATTAATTCATATATAAGTAAATAAAACTTCAGGCTTTCTTTGTATTCAAACTTTTTTCCCCATCGTTGTTTATAAGAAAGTTTAATAAACATTTGTTACAATGGCGTAGCGGATGAAAGTGGCGCCCTTGGTACAATGTGATTTGTTTTGGCCTTAGCCACCCCACCACCAGTTGAGGAGGAAGATCAAAGATTAACCACTTTGTGGCTGCGGGCTAACCGACTTAATTTTTTAAAAAATTACTTGTTGTTAATCTGCTACTACGTTATACTGCCCGGATCCATATTTAACAGAATATTGTTGAGATACATTTGGGTTCTTTCTAAATATTCTAATAACAGTGAACATAAGCACATAAAAAAACTAATATTATGAGAATAATTATATTTATTAAAATGTTAATATTTTCCTAATATTTTATAGTTTATTTTTTGTAATTTTCACAAATTTATTTGTTTAGTAATAGGAAAATTAAATCATTTTTTTACTCGCTTGAGGCTTTTTTCAACTTAAAGGCTCTAGGCAAATGTAGGAATTGGTATTGCCAGAAATCTACCATTGCCTCTGACTTCGGCATATAAGAATGCGTTTAGTGCTTAGTATTATAATAAAGAAAACTGAATTTGCATTTTGAACGCTTTCTTTTCTACCATTTGTATTAAAGTTTTACCACTGATCTAGGATTCCGTCCAAAAGACCGCATAAAAAATTTTATTTATCAAAGTCATTGCATTTTTTTAGAGGAAAATCCGTACTAGAGTTTTTCCAAGTTTTGAGATTCATTTCCACTTGTTCCAATATTTATACTAAGATTACAAAATAGTCTCTTTGCTAATGATACAGCCATGCTCTGTGCCGATGAGGATCGTAACTTCATTACTGAGGAGCTCTCCAAATACATAAAATTAATATGAAAATTTATTCGATGGTATATTCAAATAAATATTAGTAAATGCCAAGCAGTCTTTTTCTCTTTAAAAAAAATGTCTACCTCTCTTACTTAAACTTTTTAGGGAAAAAAAAAAACATTTCATGGAATAACAATACCATTTATCTTGGTTTTACATTTGTCAAGCACTTTACTATAAAAAAGCATATAAAAAATTTAAAGAGAACAAAAGCAAAGCTTTATCCAATCCTTAACTCCCAAATCCAAGAAGAAAGTAATGCTAGGTCATTTATCTCCTACGTATCCTCCGTGTATGGGTAACTGCTTTGAAAACTCACATAATTGCACTGAAAAGGCGACAATATGTGACAATTAGGCAAATCAGTAACATGTCATGGTAGTTTCGAAAAAACTTTTAACCAAACAGCCTTTAACCAAAAACCTTAATCAGAAGTTTTCCATTAGGTACTTTGAAAAACCAGACCAAAGCGACATCACAATAAAAGAAATCGAAATATACAACCTCAAGCAGAAATAGACATCGTCGACTTACATGTGATTGATGCCGTCCGATGGCACCACATTGGTGATATGCGAATTTTTATTTATTTTTATAAATGTTTTATTTAATTTTAATTGTTTGCTATTAATTATTATTTATATTGTGAAAATTATTATTATTTTAACTAATTATTTATTTATTTTATGAAAATGAAAATTATGATCTCAAGTGACAGAAACCACCAGTGGCAAAAATCCTACTGGCGCCATACAAAAGACATGATTAGACATGTGGCCCTTATAATGTTAAAACATTTCCAAACTATTGCTTTATCACAACAACATGACCCTGGACCGAATTTTGCTGTTAAAAATCTTAAAAAAATTCATTCTCTTCCTATTTTTATTTCTCTTCCATTTTATAAATAAACTTCATAAATACTTAGCATGCTTGAAATTTTTATGAACAATCATTTGCTATGTAAATTCATCGCTAAAGAAGGTAAGAACCTTGAGTTCAAGAATTGCACTCACCCACGCGCAAATCGGTTATCTTCATTTTTGTGTTACTGTGTTCATACGCACGGAATGATCTGACCAACGGAAGATCCTGCCCTCTTGACTGATTTGTTTCAAAAATTAATACAGCTCTGTAATTCTAGTTATAAACTTAGGTACCAAATTTTATCGATAAATTTTTTTGTTTTGAGTGTGTTTATATATATACGGATGGATAGACAAACCGCAGACTTCCCTTTTACGAATTTCGCCCAAATTCTACAACAATCTCATATTAAATTCTACAAATCTGATATGCAAATCTACAAATTTGATTTTAAGATTGCAGCTGTTCTTGTAATAGTAACCATAACTGACTAATGACGTCAGAGACAGCACTCTCTGAAGTCTTGTAGTGCTATGATTCAGTTCAACCCATGCGATGGCATGTACTGCATGCTTTGATCCATGCTCATATACATATATATCTTTAAATTATTCCAAACTTTTGTATATAAATTGTATGTGTATAACGTAACCTGTTAATAAATCACTGTTACACTAATTCGAACTTTTTTCTGACCCTTTAATGACCCCACAAGCTTATATTCAAATTTCATCGCTTAAGCTAAATGCATTTTTGGGGTATCGTGTTTCGCAGACAAAGAGACAGAATTCTAAAGGTCCGTTTTTCGGATTCAAGGAAGCCGGAAACGTCGACATTTGTAAAAAGCATGTCGTCGAATTTTTTAATGACTGCAACTCTTATCTTTATATAAGAGAAAGTAATTATGGAAATAAAAATTTGAGTTGTTTTGCTTTGTTTCTCTGACTTGCTTGTAAAGTCCAATAAAAGCAAATTATTAAAGGTTAATAAACTACAATTATTCCTCACCAACCCCTTCCGAAATAGGTCAAACAAACGACACTGAATTGTCAGAGAGTGAACTTGTCATCTTGGTCAGTCTTCTTTGCCTTGTCGAATTTGTCAGCAGAGGGTGAAACAAAAAATCGCCAAAGGGGGAAAAAAGAGAGACGTTATGTTTATGTATTTTGCGTTCATCTGGACGCCTTGCTATTTCGTGTGGGAACATCCGCGTATCTTACTGACGTGAATTACGCATGTTGACTTAAACTGCGAGAGAAAAGAACGGGTCCATTAAAAAATTGCTCTCTTTTTCTTGTACGGAGAGTGAGTTTTCAGAACGGAAGCGACTGTTGCCCTGAGGATCCGGGTATGTCAAAAGATCACTGACATAACCAGCTCGTACTCGTGTTTCGTTATTTCAAATGAAAAAGAAAAACCTACCCATACGATTTAAAAATAACGTTTTGGAAAATAATGAAAAGCGGTAGTGTATTTATTAATCTAGTTTATATCAGTATCGCATTTGAATATGTACTTACAAAATATTTTTAAGCTGAAACAACAAATTTTATTCATAGACTCTTAATAATTCTATTGAATGACAAGTTATCGCGAAATAGTTCTAAACTTAGCTGTTTACGTGTATTTAATGGTATTAAAAGATTTGTTCAATGCGTATACACGAGGAAGGCGTTTAACACCAAGAATGTCATCAGTTTTTTAATTAAAAAACATCTTTAGAATTTTTATAAAAATGAAAGAAAAATACTAGTTTCGAATTGTAATTAAAACCAATAATTATGAATTATGACAAAAAACTCAATCATGAAAAGGAATCAATCACGAAACGCATTGTCTACTCCAGCACACGCACACACACACACACACACACACGCTCACATATAATATACAGGTAATATAATTTGTAGTAAGTACTATGCTATGTAAATACAAATTTGTTTGCTATGTAAATACAAATGTACAGGTAATATAATTTGTACACAGGTAATATAATTTGCGTCGATACTTGGTCGAAACTACACACATGTACGCCGATGCGTGATTGAAATGAAGACATATTTGGTATTTAATTCAATTTATTTTTTTCACGGGAAGGTATGATTCGATGATTCGTATAAGGGGAGAACAAATGAGATGCTTTTATTTGCATTGCAATACGAGAGGAAAATGTGGGAAGTTCCTCTCAATGTTTTTATTAATAATTCTGATAGGGATTCCTTTGACACGTTTAAGAAAAGTATTTTTAGGTATTTTTGAAAGGAATGCGCGTGCGTTAGACATTTTTATCCATTTATTTGTAGTGTGAGAATCGAAGTGTTTCCAATATTTCAAAGCGTGTGTTACGACATAAATCGTAAATATTTTATTTAAAAGTAGCAAACGATTATTTTAATAATTATAAATTTTATTTTGTAAATAGTTGTGAAATTCAGATCGGCAATAGTGATATTTTTGGAACTTTTAATTTGTTGTTTAAAAACGAAGCTAGAATTTTGAATGAAAATAAGTTGATGTAAATTTGATAATATTATCTATAATGTAATAAGATTTAATTTTATAGTAAGCTTGCTGCATTTTATTTTTGTTGACGCACGAACACAACACGTGTATTAGAAATAAATAAATAAATAATGGGATTTGGATTAGGAAATAAGAGAAAATTTTATAATAAAGAAACATAGCTAATTTAAGATTAAAAAAATTAGAAATAAAGATTTAAAAATTATAATTTTTTTATATAATTTAAAAATTATATATATATAAAAACTCAACAGTTTATTTTGTACTTTTTATTGAAATATCATTGAAATTCATGACATATCATTTATATTTTTTTCATAGCATTCAAATAATTCATATAATGATAATAATTCATACTGGCATGTTATAGAATAATGGGCCAACACTTCTCTAAACTTTGCATATTATTGTATGTTAATTCAGGGCTTGGCTATCATATCCCTATTGACACTTTATTTCATATATATTTCTATTTAAACTACTATAAATAGAAATATTGGAAATTTTGTTATTTATTTATTTTTATCAAAATGATTGAAAAAGGTGGCATCATTCTCTAAACCCAAAGTCAAA
>JAPMOR010108743.1:0-12823 GCA_026543865.1 Argiope aurantia | reverse complement strand
GAGTCAAGCTAGTGCTGAACTGAGCTGTGCGCTACTGTCTGCAGTAGATTCTGATTGTATGCTGCTGTGTGTGCTGTTGTATGCTACACGTCTCGGGAGAAGATAATCGTCTTCTGTACTGTATATAGTTGTCGCTTTTGTGCTGTCCTGTGTGTCTTTGTGTAAATAAAAGTCGTTGTTTTTATTCTACTTCTGCCTACTGATTGAGCGTTTTTTTTACACCATACCACTTCCATTATCCAAACGAACCCCGGCAGAAAATTTCGTAACAGTATGTTTTACATTAAATGTATGCATTACATTAAATGAATGTATTACATTAAATTACATAATAATTACGTAAATAATTTTTTTTGCTGTTTACCTTTTGTTTAATAAATAGGCTTTACAAATAAGTCACAATTGTTTTGTTTCTGACTGTTTCTTTTCCTGAACTTGCATTATCCTTAATTTATGGGCATGAGTGTATAATGAATAAGATATTTTAGATATTGGTTATTTTTAATGTTTAATGAAGATTATTAAATCTAACAAATATTTATTATTCTAGAAATCTAATGAATTATCTTTTAAAGTTCAGTAGAAACAACAGACGATAAAATTGATGAATTCACGACAGTATAACGGCAAATAATTTTAACTGTTATATAATTAAAATCGCAAAATATGCATCTATAGAGTTTTCAGCTTTAAGTGTTTAAAATTATTTTGATTATATGGTGAAATATTTTGTGCAATGGTTTTGTTACAAAAGATATGAACTGGCAATAAAAAGGTAAGTAAAAAAGATGTTATGGCTAGTGAATGTTTATTACTCATAATACATTAAATAAAATCAAGATTTTTTTAAATATCTTTATACATTTTTTTATTTATTGTAAGTCGTATTATGTTATAATAATACTAGGAAAAGTCAAAAAGTAAAGGGACTTCTGCAATTTTTCTTTCCAGGGCTAGTATACAACGCTGAATTAGTGTAGTTGGCAATATTTCTATGCAACGTGTCACTCTCATTCTCGCCTTAGTAGCTATAATATAGCAGACCGTTAAACATGTCATCTCAATTGTCAATATGTACCAAGGATAAATTTGCTTTTTTGTTTCCAGAGGTGTTAAATCTGCCGAAGTTATTCGTCGAATGCAAGCGCAGAATTGTAATGGTAATTGTTTATCGTGAAGCAAGATCTACGAATGGATAGAGCGCTTTTAACATTTGAGAACTCCTTCATGTGGCGACGAAATATCGGGGAGGCCATCGACGCAACTATTGAAAATAATTTAAAAGTTGTGTAGTGTATGGTAATGGAAAACAGACGAATAAAAGTAGATGAATCAGATTCAAACGTCTTGGAAAACTGAGAAAATGTGTCTTCCTGCAACCACAAAATGCGCGTTCACATTCTGTCCAACAGCCGGCCGTAACAATAAAGGAAATGGGATTTGAAATACTGGAACACTCGCCATACTGTCTAGATCTAGATCCAAGTGATTTTCATATGTTTGGATCATTGAAGAAAGCATTAAGGGAAAGAACATTTACAACCAATAGAGAAATCATTGATGCGGTGCAAAATTGGAACTGAAAAGCATTTTTCCCGACGGAATCAATAAATTTGTGAAATTTTGCGAAAAATGCGTTGAACTCCAGAGTAGTTATGTAGAAATATTATGTAAGTATCAGTTTTCTATTATTAGAATAAATGCACCTTTTCTTAAATGTCCCTTTACTTTTTGACTCTCCCTCGTATATTTTCAGTTATATAAATTTTTTCATTTCAGTTGTTAGGATTCTGATTGATTCCATGATAATACTGATGAATGAATTATAATGAATAATAATGTTATTGCTTTTTATTAAAGAATGTGACATCAAATACACAAGTTTTAAAAAGTTGAATTATAACAAAATATCTGCTACAGCCTATTCGAGAAAGAACCTTTACTTTAAAAAAGATATCAAGAACAGAACCATTTCAGCCTCATTAGGAGGAGACTTACTATATATAGAGAAAATATTTACTGATCAAAAAGATCCGGAATAATTTAGGTAGAATCCCTGGTAGAAATCTGATTAGTCCTCAGAATTCGCCCACAAAACAACATTTTACAAAATGTAGCAATCTTCATGCTTCGGGCTACCGTTTAAAATGAAATTTTCCTAAATTAATTTGCTATGAAAATGTCTCGTCGTTGTAGGAAGGCAGCCCTTTAAAACAATAAAAACTCTTAGTGAAGATTTATTAGATTTTTACAAAAATGTAGATGAAAGAATTGGTTGAATATTTGAACAAAAATTTCTCTTGTAACACGTGGCACTGACATTTGTTAATACATAGGATTAATTTTGGAATTCACTTTTTTTGTAGGGGAAAAAACACAATGTCGCTGGCTGACTTAAGACAACAAGTAGTTAAAATCTCGTACAAATTAGCGATTAATGATTAATTAAATCGATAAATTAATGGCCGATTTTTTAGCTACAAGCCAGAAAAGGCTAGATTAGATTTTTATAAAAAAGCAGATATCAAAAATTGATAAAATATTTGAACAAAAATATTTCGTTTAACATATGGCATCGAAATTTGCTAATGCCTACGTTTAATTCTAGAGTTTAGCATTTTTTGTAGGGAAAAATACATGATGTTGCTGGTTATTTATTGTAAAACAGTAAGTAATTAAAATCTCGTACAAAACACTAGCAGTTAATGATTAATTAAATACATAAATTTAAACCGATTTCTGAGCGATAAGAAGGTTATTTTGGGATAAATTTTGTAATTTTGATGATATCAAATGATGATGGTGACAAAGACAGCCAGTATCTTTAAAAACTGCAATGAAACACTTTAATGAAAAAGACGAAAATAAAATAATGAAAACCATAAAGATTGTAAATGCACATATTTTTAGAGTTTTAAAACTGTAATTAAAACACCCAATGTATCAACAATCATTATCAGCAAAAAAGTATTGTGCTTTGCTCGAATCGGTGAATGAAAACTGCAATAATAAATTATTTGCTACCTATGTATATACTAAATGTGCATCATACATCAATGTCATGCTGGAAATGATAGCTAGTGAATGTATTACCGGTTCAAGTAACATCGTCATCACTTGATACTGATTTTAAATATGAATTATGCCCCAAAATAGTTGACGTAAAGCTTCAAAATTGAGGATAAATCCATGAAAAGTCTTGTATTTTTTCCTCAAATTTGTAAGGACTTTTCATTCGGAAAAATTTAAATTATAATTATATTTTTAAAAATATCTATGGTAAAGGTCAAAGATCAAAGTTGAAGCATACAAACTATTTTCTTGTGCAGTATTTCTAAAGTAAATTTTTGCATATTGCCAATTTTAAGAAAATAATAATGTTGAGAACATCAAAATAATTTACAGCAAAAAAATAAGAAATGCATGCTATTTTGTGTGGAACGAATATTATTCCATGACGTAGAATATTTTTAGAATACTAATTTAACTTGAATTTCAGGACGCATGTTCATCTTTTTATTAATGGGTTCATTTTTATTTGCATTTTTATGTTAATGGATTTTTATTCACTTAATTTTCTATGAATATGTTGTGCTTCACTTTTATTTCACTAGTATAATTAATTGTAAATTTTCATCCAAAATACAATGATTTGTTTACGCAATTAAAAGAAAAGAAATCATTACTATATTTGACATATCAATATTACAATTACTATATTTTAAACATAAATTTTTAAAGCAAATTTCTGCGTATTTTCTATTTTAAGAAAACCATAAAAAAAGTTGAGGACATCTAAATAATTTACAGCTAAGAAAAGAAATATATGCTATTTTTGTGTGAAACGAATATTATTTGATGCTGTCGAATATTTTTAGAATATTAGTTTAATTCGAGTTTTAAGACACCAGTTCATCTTATCTTAGTTCAGTTTATTAATGAGTTTGTTTCTATTAGCATTTTAATGTTAATGACTTTTTATTCACTTTATTTTATGCAGATCTGTTCTGTTTCAATTTTATTACACCAGCGTTATTAATTGTGAATTTTCTTCCAAAATAGAAAATAAAATAAAAGAAAATAAACTATTACTATATTTTACAAATCAGAAACTTAAAATAAAATACTTTTGTAGAAATGCACATGTATAAATCAGATTATAAAATTTACATCAGAGAATTTTATATTAAATATAAATTTGTACGATGTCAAGTTTTCAGAGCATATTTTGTTATACTACAGGAATATTTACCATAATTAAAAAAGAAAAAAAATAGAATGCCTTTCTTTAAATTTCGAGATAAGTTTCGAAGAGAGTGAATTCTTTCTCCCGAGTATTCGTAATTTTTTTTCTGTTATAATGAATCATCAAAAACTCATTTTTGTCAAAATGAAATATTTTGAAAGTATATGTTTTAATGACGCAGAAAGAGATAGAACTGTTTTCTAAGAAGATCATTTCAGTCTGAAAATATTTAGATATTAATGATGGAAAAATAAGTAGAATTCTGAAAGGAAAAAATGAATTGGAAGTTCTTCGTGCCCAGGAAGGAAATCTCACAGGAGAAAATTTGCCAAAGAAGGAGAAATTAATAGAGCCATCTATGAAGTAAATAGCATCTAGGAGATTATATTTTGCAACATCTTGCATATTTTTTTCCTGAACTATGAAAGTAAGTGAAGATTAATGCAAGTTATTACACAAATATTGGATATTTTATGTAACAATATAATATTTCCATATAAAATATCAAGTGGAAATGATTATAAATAGTTTCATATTTTTCTCATTTACAGACATTTTAAACTGTACTTTTATCTTCACTAATAATAAAGTAAGACATATGTTTGTCTCTCTGTTGACGCATTAACAATCAGACTATTTGATTGTGGCTATTTCAGAGCAATATTATTCGAAATTTTAGCTAGAATTTTAAATAATTAAATATTAAAAGAGATTTTGACATTTTCAAATCATATTCTCTGAAATATTATTGCAAAAATGATTTTTACATTTAAAAAAATCATTAAATACTTTTAATTAATAGTACTAATTTAATTGTTGTGTTTTTTCCCGAATTTTGACATTGTTTAAACTAAATTGTTGTGCAATTTTCAATAATATGTTTTATCAGTGAATATAATATGAATCGTTTTCATTGCCCGATTACTTTTTAATTGTGCAATTTTCTTTTATTATAGAAATTGGGAAAAAGAAACTTTTTATTTGTCATCTACGCAGTTTACATGAAATATTAAGAAGTGAAGTCACAATATCATGATAGAAAACGTGCAATTAGAAGTTAAATTGCCCAGACAGTTAGGGTTTTTCTTGGTTCTATGATGAGGTAGAACTTTATTCCATTCATTTTATTTTGTAATTTCATAAAAAAATATATATATTTGTAATCTGTGCAGTTTGCATCAAAGATTAGGAAGGTGAAGTTACAATAGCGAGGTAGACAACATGCAATTAGAAAATGAGTTTCTCAGGTTTTTGATGGTTGTATGATATCATGATATTTTACTCCATTACGAAGTTCATGTACACAATGAAAAAAAGTTATAACGATAATTTGAGGTTATAACTAATTTATATTTTTATGAGAAAATTATGAGCATTAAATTATGTATGTGAGGATAAATTTTAATAAAATATATCTAATATTCCTAGCGAAGTAGATGGTTGCCAAAGGCTTTTAATAAAAGTGAAAATGAAATCTGAAAGTTAGAAAATACAATTAGTTTATTAAAAAATTGATATGGATGTATTGTTTTTTCTTACGATACAGAAAATTTAATTTATTTTTATATCACATTACCTTGAATGAACTACAGATGATAAATCATTGGTGGAAAAATAAAGAAAAAATATGAGAAGAGGTTCATTTTATAGCTGTAAACTTTTAGACATATTTATCATGAAATATAGCAATAGGTACTAAAAACCCATATTTTTGAGGAGCCAATATTTTTGAACAAAAGTCAGACGCCTCACAGAAAAAATCCCTGGTTTGAATCTCTACCTGAGGGTGACCCTTGAGAAGGTCTTCAGGTCAGATTCATCATGTCTTTCTTTTTGGTTCTTTTTGCATTAAACTTAATATTTATTTCTGCTTTGGCTAAATAAGTATATGTAATTTTAATAAATAAATATATTTATTGAAACATATTGATGATATTCATACGGTCAAATATTATTATATTATTTTTTTTATCAAAAAATTGAAAAGAAAGCCGTGAGGGTAGACTTATTCTAGAATTAATTTTCTTAAATGTAAAAAAAAACAAAAAAAAAACTAAAAAAATAAAAAAATAAAAAAAAAAACGTTCAGAATATTTCTCTGACTAGGATGTAGAAATTCCAGAATAGGATGTAAAAATTATTATATAAATTTGTCACGATTCTTTTCAATTATAAATTAATTTGCAAAGAATCAAGACAGATATTCATTTAACCAGAAACCAGGCACTTAAATTCTGACTCTGCAGAGAGTAATTAAAGTTTATAATGATAGTTTAACAAGGAGTCAATTATCAGCTTGAAATTAATAAGGCCTTGAAACTTGTACTGTTCTTGAATCTCAATCTTGAAACAATTTTCCTATAAAATGAAGCAAGTCTGGGAGCTAGAAAGTAAAGTTAATAGATGGGGAATTTGAGAAGTGCAAAAGTTAAAGATTGATTGAGATGTGCCATCTGCTCAGAAATTAAATGAAAACAAAAAGGGATATTTATTAGTTTAAGGAAAAAATAAAAATGAAAAACGAAATATTATAGATTTATTTTTTTATTTTCGTTTCGACTAATTTTGTAAATTGAATCCAATTACGACCGAAATTAATTGTACTTATAGTGGTGGCCAAAATTGTGGACACTTTTGAAAATATTTATGTTTTCTAACTTTCTATGCTTTTAGAAAACGTTACATTTCACAAAATGTAAACTCTTACATATCATTTTAAAGAGAATTACATGTTTATTTCAATACAAAAAGCAAAACTTAAATATTTGGAATACAAAAAAACTTATTCTTACTTTAATCTGAGTAGCTAAACAAAGTGATGAAGTGGATTGCAATTTCTAACTTTCCTGGCAAATCACTATTCTTGTTTTGAGAACCAGTCAAATGTTATTAACTGCTAGCAGAAGCTGACATCATGTTTAAAGTTGGAACAAGTCATTATTGTGCTTTTCTGTAGAAGTATGATTGTTTGTTATGTAATTAAATTGCAAGTTAGAAGTTGTGTTAAACTTTTTAATATACAGTTGGAATTTTTGTAAATATTTCTAATATTTAGTCAAGAATCAATGATATATAATATATTGGGCTCCTAGAAAGAGAACTAAGATTATTGTGATACATGAATGTGGTCTTTCCTATGCTGAAATTGAAAGACAGATGGATGGTTAAGTGACTATATCTGGAGTTCGAAAGTTTTGTTTATGATATCAGGAGACAAATTCAATAAAAAACAAAGCAGGAAATGGCTGAAAAAATTAAACCACATCTTCTAATGACAGAAGAATACAAAGACAACGTCACCAAGATAGAAGAATGTCATCAGCGGCCATTAGAAGTCTATTGATTGATGCTGACATTTATGTCACTTCAAGAACAATCAGGAGAAGATTATTAGATGTTGGACTAAGGTAGAATTTAACAAAAAAAATTCCTTATCTCAATTTAAGCAGCATATAAAAAGATTACAGTGGTCAAAGGAACGCATTAATTGGGCAGATGATCAGTGGTTACAAGTTATTCGGAATGATGAAACAAACATATTGTTATTCGGTAGTGATGATGAAAATAGGTAAGACATAGAATAGGCGAAGAACTACACCCTGACTGTATTCAGGCAACTATGAAGAACTCAGTTAGTGTTAAGTTTTGGTTATGCATGTCAGTAGACGATATTGGTATCCTTCATGTTATCGATGGGACATTAAATGCAAGAAAATTTATTGATACTATTTTAGAGTCAAAATTTATACCTCCCATCAGTGATCTATTCCCCAATTTATTTTATATCTGGAATCAGGTCCTTGCTTACACAGCAAAAATATCGAAAGAGTGCTTTAGTACAAGGAGGATTGAGTTGTTACCATGGTCAGGAAACAGTCCTGACTTCAAAATTATCGAGAACTTATGGCACCATTTGGAAACTCTTGTACATATGAAGCGTTCGTCAAATAAAAGATAATTTATTGAGGCTATAATTTTTTCCTGGCATCCTGTAATAACAAGGGAAGAGCTTAAAACTCTAATCAGATCAATGAAACATCAAATTGAAGCTGTAATAAAAAGTAAAGGCTACACTACTAAATACTGATAACTCACTGCAGTCATTAGCATCTAATGTATGTCGATAATTATTGCCACTCAACTTTTTGTGTTGCAAATATTTAAATTTTGCTTGTGGTATTGAAATCAGCATTAAATTATCTTTAAAATGATATGTAAGAGTTTGCATTTTGTGAAACGTTAGTTTTTCTATAAGCATACAAAGTTAGAAAACATAACTATTTTCAAAAGTGTCCACAATTTTCGACGGTTTGCCACTTTTCCCCACATTCTACTTTACTTTATTTAAGTTTATGGGATGCAGAAGAATACAAAAGGAACAAAGAAAAAAGGATTTAGATTGTGCAAGTATATTCCCACAAGTTATTTGTATATCAATTTTTGTGGACGAATATCTGTTTTTTAGTATTCCAGGGTCGTTAGTACTCTGAAATTCTTCTAACAGTCAAACGACAATATATTTTTATTTAGCAGAATAAAACACATAAAAGCGAACTGAAATTCGTCTTTGTTTAAAGTAATGTAATAACTTATCACGTTTGTTTAGAAATGTATTGTGTATTAAAATAAATAAAAATTGAATTTCGTAACTTAACTAAATGCAAAAGCTAGTATTCCTCTTCCATTAACAAAGATATTTTTAGAGATGTGCCTGTTTGTATGTGAACATGATCATTCTTATAAATAAAGAGCTACATGGATGAAATTTGTCATTCAATCTCTATACTAATATTGCAGATTTGTTTCAAATATGGGGCATATGGATCGGATTCAAGAAATACAGAATAAGTTAAATGTAAATACAACGTGCCTATAATAAAACTGAAGAAAGAATATTCCTAATTTATTTCAACTAAATTTTATTAACAAGACATTTTATAATTGAATATTCTATTTCTCTTAGTTAGACTTATTTTTTAACCAAAATTAAAGCTATCCTAGAATAAATGTGATAAGATATTTTGAAATTTCAAGAGCTAAATTATTTTTACTTATCCATATATCATTCTATATTGAGTAAATGGAATTTGAAAATGCAACTGCTCTTTAATGCTAAACTTACTGTAGTGCGTAACTAGATTTAATTTTGGGGAAAGGATGAAAATTCAAAAAATACATTTTGAAATGTCTCTGTTCCCACAAAGAACTACGCAAAAAAATGTGATTCCACTTTTTTTTTCACAATTGTTTATTGAATTACATGCAATTCATTTGTATAGCAGTTTGTACAAAATTGCACGGCATGCCATGCACGTATAAGTTCAATTTTTAACTAGAGATTAGGAATTCAATATTTGGTATTTGGTTTTCTATCTGTATAACCACGGCCTAATAATATTCCGTTCGTTTAGCTCAACCATTTCCTCCTTTGTTTTTGGCCGGGAAGACGTGTCTGCTATTTTTAATGTGTTCCCATGGTAGCAGACTGAAAAGTGTCAGCTTATGCTTATTTTTCTTAGTATTTTAAATGAATTTAAAATATTTTTCTATTAAAAATAAATTCCTCTAACTTTTCCATAACTTGAGAAGAATTCTAATTCGGGGAGTTTATTCGTTCGCATCGATACGTGTGTAAAGCATCGAGTTAATTTAATTTTTTAATTTTTTATGGCCTCAGAAAAGACAGAAGATAGCTATATCTATTATTAGCATAAGAGAGCATGATGTTTGGGGTTAGAACATGGATGTTATTAAATTTAATATGTGACTGGTATTAAACATCGGCATCTCAATCATTGTCCGATATGGTTTGAAAAAAAAATTGATGTTACATTTAAAGATGTGACTACTTAGCTTGAGCTTCGTTAATTATGTGTGTTATTAACATCTTATTCGTTGTTTGCATTTTTATTACCTGTTTGATCTGATTAAGAGATACTTTATTATTTGATATTTAACAATTATTATACCATTGTCAAGGCAATTGTAATCCAAATTTTTAGTCTTCTATTTAATACTCTTCTTTTATTAAATGCAGGTACTATGGAAATCCGAAGAGGAGTATTTTAAGAATGCAGCAAATTATGTAATGTGTGTTTTTTTTAAATCCAACCTAAATGACATATAGGAGAACACGATTATCAAACAAACACGTGACAAATTAGGAGAAGAAAATTTTCTCATATATTCTAATAAATGAACTTATTCATTATTAACGATATGTGCCATTAATAACCGTAATTGTGGCAAAAAATAGGAATGAAAAAGACTATTAGCGAGTAATATATGGCAATTAATCGTTTTATAGAGTTAATGCACAATAGCTAATGCACCGGATGTGTGTCGTGAATGTTTTTCTCGATCATCTGAAATGAAATTGGACACAGGATTACAATTATAAACCCAAAATCACATATAAAATTTCATATATTTAAATCATTGTGTTTAAATGCTTCTGAAAGTATAGACAAAAATATGTTCATTTTTTTTTGAAGGATTTGGTTCCAAATTTGATAAGTATCAAAATTTTATATGTAAATCTGTGTACCTAATTTGATCTATCTAGCTTACTTCTTTCGTTTTCTGTTATATTACGTGTTAACTTATATTTGGAAAAACGGACTGATAGAATTCCTCTTAATGGATTCTGTACAAAATTTGATCAAAATCTGTAAAGGTGATAGAAAGACATTGTTCCAAATTTCATTTGTCTAGTACAAAGAAACTTTAAGTTATGTTCACAGGTAGACAGATGACAGATAGATAGAAAAATTAGTTTTCGAACTTATGGAGATTTGAAACGTGGATATTCGTCATAATCTCGAGTTCGAAATTTCTGACGATTGTAAAATAAATTCTAAGAATCATTCTTATGAGTAAAGTGCAATTTAAAGGAAAGTCCCTAATTATGACTAAAGCTTTTTACTGTGACATACAACAAGGGAGGGATACATATCAGATTCAAAACTTACGTAACACTGGTCAGATTATATTTATTTTACAGGCAAGAATCATTCTTGCTACTTTTTTCTTTTTAATGCGATTTCATTTTTAATTTCTCTTGTACGAAATATACTGAAGGTATAGTAATCTTCAAACAACTCGGGCTCGAGAGTTTGACGGACATTTCTGACTTTCCTGAGTTATTAAAACGCATTTCTGTCATTTTGTCTGTCTGTCTGTGAAGACGATCATTCAAAACCCCTTTGAGCTAGTCAGATAAAATTCGGCATATGGTAAAACGATTAAATTTTCACATTTCTGTCAAATATTGAATAAAATCTATGCAGAGAAAGTCTGTGTCTCTAGCTGTTCGATTATAATTGATACTAAATACAACAAAACTTAGAGAGATACAAACTTAGAGAGATAATTACAAAATTTAGAGAGTTAAATACATTAAACTTATTACATAGATTTAGAGTCTAAAATGAGTCAAATCTGCTAATAGATTGACCATCTATTAATCTGTATGTATGTAAATACGATGCAAATGCATTCCTGTAAATATGATGTAAATACATTCATGTAAATATGATGTAAATGTATTCATGCAAATGTGATGTAAATGCATTCATGTAAATATGATGTAAATAGAATCATGCAAATATTGTACCTCGTAAACGCAATGCTTTAAATAAAGGAAATACTGTGACTACAACTGCAGTTGTGTGTGTGTGTGTGTGTTTGTGGAATTTTGGTTTCAATCTTGTATCAAAATTTGATTTCAATTTAGCCTGAAAAAAAGAGTCTAAAATACGTATTCGCAAGATAGATCCAGAAAAAAAATACTAGATAGACGTCAAAGATATATTTGATAACAACTGCTCGCCAATGTGCAATTCATTGCACTCGCGATTTTACCTAAGATCCACAATTTTATTTGGGGGGGGGGGCTTAAGTTCTTTATTAAAGATACCACTCCGCTCTGGTTTAATATGGAAACTGCAACATGTGTTTCCTTTTTTTTGTCTGAAAGTATAATAAGTAAAAAAAAAAAAATTCAAGATGCGTCTACATATATTAAAAAAATCTGCATCTCATAATTAATATTTCATTCGATTCCCAGACGGAACTATAGCTCTTGTATCCGAATTTTTCTTTTACTGCACTTAGCTGGGTAGTTTACACACATACATCTAACGACTCTTTCTCCGTTTCATTCCCAGAATATAAACAGGAGCGAAAATCGATCGTAACGTGATGATGGAACGAATAGATGTTTTTTTTATTCTGCGAAACGAAGGCAACAATTCCCTCTCCCCGGTAATCGAAAAGTTTCTAGAAAAACAGTTTCTGGCGTTGGATTTCTGTGATTTCTTGCATATGTAAATACAATATCTGCGAGCGGTGTTTGATTCAAGCTGTACGGGTGGTTTCTTTTATTCAGTTTCCGACTGAAAAGCAGCTATTATACTCAAACAATTCTACGACGGTTTTCGGTTATAACATGCAAATCTATGCAACTGGTGGCGTACAAATGACTTTTGTGCAATCCACAATGGTTTTTTTTTCAATTTTTTTATAACGATATTGATATGTTTTTGTCGTATGTGATGTTTGAGAAATGTTTTTTTT
>JAPMOR010108742.1:0-16734 GCA_026543865.1 Argiope aurantia | reverse complement strand
AGCACATGTAGGCCACAACGGAAACGAGGCTGCAGATTCCCTAGCCAAACAGGCTATTTCTGCAGGTACGCCCGTTCAATACCCAGCTCCTAGAAGCCATCTGAAAAGTATTGTAAATGAATTGAGCCTACAGCGATGGCAAGAAGAATGGGACAATGGCTCAACTGGCAGAAACATCCATCAAATAATCTCAAAAGTGTCCTTTTACCCATCATCTTGGAATAGGCTTGATATTATCTTTGCAACTGGCCATGGCCCTTTCCCTTCATATTTCAAGAGATTCCATATTAAAGGAACTGATCAATGCGGCTGCGGCGAAGTAGGCGATCCCCTTCATTATGCCACTAGCTGCCCTCTCACCACATCTTATCATCTCAAGAAACCCACCCACGACCTAGAAAATATCTGGTGGACCAACGTCATGAGAAACAAGATGTCCAAGGTTAAAATTAGAAATCTTGTGCGGTTCCTACAAGAGAACGAGGAATTGATTTCTCCTGACCCAAGCCCAGTTTAAATTTTAGTTTCATTTCTCAACCAAGCTCTTTTCCAGAATATATTTACTCCAATAGATTTCATTTACTCATGCTCCCCACCGAACACCTCTTTCATCTTTATAATATTTTATAGTTACTTTTTATGTGTATTGGTGTTTTTTATGTCTTTTTATGTGTTCTTTGTCTTTTTATGTGTTTTTTGTCTTTTTATGTGTTTTTTGTCTTTTTATGTGTATTTCTTTTATCTTAATAAATTCTCCCACGTATATCCTTTCAACCGACAGGGAATCCTAGAGATTCCAAGTTCGGGGATATTCTGTGGCGAAAGAAAGAAGTATTCACTGCTGAGTTGATGGCAATTTTCTGTGCCCTTCAGAAAATTTCGTCTTTTCCTGAACGTAACTTTATTATTTATACTGATAGTATGAGTGCTCTGGAGACACTTTCGCACTACAGCAATCGGATGCATCCGATTGCGATTAGAATCCTATTTACTTGGCGTCTCCTACAAAATGAAGGTTTTCATATCCTCTTTAGTTGGATCCCGAGTCACGTAGGCATTTCTGGGAATGAAGAAGCCGATTCAGCGGCAAAATCTGCAGACTTCTTTTTGTCCCATAAACTTCCATATTGCGACATTGAGATTTTTCATTAAACATATTTATTCAACATGGCAATTAACATGGGATTTAAAGATCGAAAATAAACTTCATTCCGTCAAGCCTACAGTTGGTTTGTGGCCTGTTCACCCTATACGAGAGGTTGATGTGAAATTGACTCGCCTCCGTATAGGACACACCCGTTTTACTCATCGTCATCTCATCTTGGGTGAAAGGGTGCCAATTTGCCCCACTTGTCATATTGCTTTTAGTGTGAAACATATTTTAATTGAATGTCCTGATTTTAATACTCATCGTCATACTTTTTTCAACTCGTCTTCTCTTAACTTGCAAGACCTAGTGGGTGAAAAATACCACCCAAATATTTTTAAATTTTTTAGAGCTATTGGTTTCATCAACTATATATAACATCTATTTCATCTGTTTGTTCTTCCTTTTATGCTGAATATTTTTTTATATATGATTATTTTACATTTACGTTAATCATATTAATACATTAAGATAGTTTTTTAATATTTGTATCGACGCATTTTATGTGGTTTTCATTGCTTTCACTTGTTTTTAAGATTTATTGTTTTAAATGTCCGATCTGATTTTACCATATGCTTGGCGCAGTATAGCCAAATATGGCTCTTGCGCCAATAAACCATACACAACAACAACAACAACAACAACAACCGTAAAATTCAAAAAATCGAATCTACGGAATTCAGTCGCTTTGGGATTAGCGAATCAAAATGTAGTCCATAAGGATTTAACCACCATTTTTGGTGACACGCTAACCAACCCAGATTTTAAGCTCCATCCATCTGAGGATGAAGATTCACTTGATATGAGTTGCGAAGATCTAGCAACTCCAACAAATGCACGTCCTCTTTCTTCATCAAAACCTCTTTCTTAATGGGTACCTTCCTTTCTTGGAATTGTCGCGGCATTCGTTCCAAACTTCCAGACATCAAGACAATATTAAACAAATTTCATCCAGTTTGTTTAGGTGTTCAAGAAACCTTCTTAACACCCAATATTCCATTAAAATTGCGCGGTTATAACTGTACTAGGAAAGATACAGACACAGGATCTCGGAGTTCTGGTGGTGTCTGTATTTTCACTTCAAATCTATATCCGAGTACACCTCTTACTTTACATACACCTCTACAGGCTGTTGCTGTGCAAGTTCACACACGAACATTAGTCACAGTCTGTAGTATATATTTACCGCCTCATGATGTCCTTAGTCAACAACATCTTGACAATTTAGTGGACCAGCTTCCTAAACCACTTATTATTTTAGGCGATTTCAACGGGCATAGTGTTTGGTGGGGTTCAGAAAGTACTAACACTCGTGGGCGACAGATCGAGCAATTTATTTCTAATAACTCTCTCTGTCTCCTTAATAATGATGAGAAGACTTACTTTCATGAACCCACACGCAGCTTCCATAGTGTTGATTTGGCCATATGTTCTCCTGAGCTCATGCCATTGCTGAATTTTGCAGTAAGCAAAGATCTTCACAATAGTGATCACTTCCCCATTATGGTTTCACATGCTGATAGCGGCGGTGCGACTCCTTGTCCTCCGCGTTTTCTATTCCAGCGAGCAGACTGGGAAGCTTTCACTCATTTGGCAGAAATCACCGAGATCATGGTCAATACTTACGATATCACGGAAGCAGTGCAACAAGTCGTTGACAGTATAATAAGTGCTGCAAATGCCACCATTCCAAAGACCTCCCCACGTCTGAGAAAATTTCGCAGACCGTGGTGGAATGAAGCTTGCCGCGATAGCTATAAGAATCAGAAAAAACGCTGGAATATTTTTAGAAGGTACCCTACGACGGAAAATCTTGTCGCTTTTAAGAAAGCCAAAGCCTTAGCTCGACGCATTCGCAGACGTAGTCAGAGGGAATCTTGGATCAAGTTTGTGTCTTCGATCACATCCTCAACTTCCCCCAAACTTTTGTGGAAAAGGATAAAAGCTGCAAATGGAATCTATAGCGAAACTTTTATTCCTGTTTTAAAAATAGGAAATTTAGTGCATTCCTCCCCATTAGACGTAGCTAATATTCTCGGTCATGCCTTCGCACAAGTTTCCGCAATTGATTCCTATAGTTCTGAATTTCTGGAAATTAAGAATCCTGCGGAACGTTTGATTTTGCATTTTAATGACCGAAATACTTTAACATACAACTATGAATTCAGGATGTTTGAATTGACAACGGCTCTGTCTCAAGCCGGAGACACAAGTCCGGGGCCAGACGGAATAACTTATAGCATGCTTCGCCATTTAAATGCAACCTCCTTATCTAATTTGTTGCTACTTTTTAACAGAATTTGGACTGAACATAAATACCCTAAACAATGGAGCGAAGCTACTGTAATTCCAATTCTAAAACCTGGAAAAGATCCATCAAACCCTCTGAACTATAGACCTATTGCCCTTACCAATTGTCTTTGCAAGACCTTTGAACGCATGGTCAATGCTCGACTAATCTTCGAATTGGAGAAACAAGGATTCATACCCCAGTTTCAGAGTGGTTTCCGTAGAGGCAGATCAACTTTTGATAATCTTATTTTATTGGAAACCCAAATTAGGAACGCATTTGTCAGGAGGAACCACCTTGTCTCCATTTTCTTTGATATTGAGAAAGCATATGACCGTGCGTGGCGCTATGGCATACTTTCTACACTTTTTAAATTTGATTTTAGAGGAAACATGCCTATATTTTTACAGAACTTTTTATCTCATCGTATATTTCGAGTTCGTGTTGGCAGTTTTTATTCAAATCATTTTATACAAGCTGAGGGTGTTCCACAAGGAAGTGTCCTCAGCGTCACACTTTTTATTGTGCATCTTAGTCAAATTTTAAAGTATTTGCCTTCATTTGTCCAAGCCAGTCTCTATGTTGATGATCTGCAGATTTCATGCGAAGGTAGTAACATGAATTTAATCGAACAGCAATTACAAAATGCAGTTAATAAAGTGGTTACTTGGTGTAATAAAAATGGTCACACTATCTCTCCTGAGAAGAGTCAATGTGTTCACTTCTGTAAGAAGAGGAATATGCATTTAGATCATGTTGTAAAGATACGCGATACACCAATTCCAGTTGTGACTGAAGTCAGATTTTTGGGAGTGACGTTCGATCGTAAACTCACTTTCCTTCCACATATATTAAACTTGAGGAAGAGATGCGAAAAAAAATTGAATATCTTAAAAGTTCTCTCCAAAACATCCTGGGGAGCCGATCGAACCTCACTACTCCGTATATACCAAGCGGTCATTCTCTCACGAGTGGATTATGGCTGTATGGTTTACGGGTCTGCCCGCCCTTCTGTTTTGAGACATCTTGATACTGTCCATCACTCTGCTCTCAGGATCTGCTCTGGTGCTTTCCGAACTTCTCCAGTTGAGATTTTATATGTAATTTGTCACCAGTTGCCACTTTCTTTGCGTCGTCAAAAATTATCTACTTTGTTTTATTTTCGTGCACAATCTGTCCCAAACCATCCCATTCATTGCATGGGTTTTCCTGAAAACCTTCAAAGAATTTATGATGCCCGACCTTATCATATTCTTCCTTTTTGTCGGAGAGTCAAAAATTCCCTGCTCGACTCGGATCTTAATAACGTTGCCATTAAATTTCTTGATTTTTATTCTTTTCCGCCTTGGGATATTCCCAATTTTTCCTTTTTGAACCCTTTCTTGGGGTTTGATAAATTTTCAACTGATCCTGTTATTTTCCAACAACTTTTTCATCAGCACCGCTCTCAGTATTCTTCTTTTACCCCAGTGTTTACAGATGGCTCAAAATCAGATGGATATGTTGGTTGTGCCATTGTAACTCCATCTGATACACTCAGCTATCGTCTAAACAACGTTTCTTCTGTTTTCACTGCTGAGTTGGTAGCAATTTTTTACGCACTACAGGAAATTTCACTCTCTACTCAGCGTAGTGTTATCATATATACCGACAGTATGAGTGCTTTGGAAACACTTGCTCATTTCCACAACCATATGCATCCAGTCGCTTTTGAAATTTTGTTTAACCTGCGGAAACTAAAAAACAGGGGCTTTAATATTCTTCTCTGCTGGGTTCCGAGTCACGTCGGTATTTCGGGCAACGAAAAAGCTGATGTTGCAGCTAAATCTGCATCAACATCTCTGTCTCTGGCCCTCCCATATTGTGACGTCAAAAATTTATTTATTTATCAAGTCTTTACAACTTGGCAAAAATCATGGGATCTGCAGATCCAGAACAAACTACATTCAATAAAACCCACAATTGGGTTTTGGCCTGCTCTACCTATACGGGAGGCTGATGTGAAATTGACGCGCCTCCGTATAGGACATACTCGCTATACTCATCGTCACCTCATCGTCGGTGAAAGGGTGCCAATTTGTACCCCTTGTCATATTGCTTTTAGTATTGAACATATCTTAATCGAATGTCCCGATTTTAATGTTCATCGTCGAAAAATTTTCTACTCGTCTTTTCTTAAATTACAGGACCTGGTGGGTGAAACACACCACCCAAATATTTTCAAGTTTCTAAAAACCATTGGCTTTTATTCTTCTATTTAGTAATTTTGACTTTTATTCATGTTTCACTTTTACTTTGCTTCATTCTAAAACTTTCATCACATCAGTATTTTTTTTAAATCATTAACATAATTGCAAATTAATTTCCTGCATTTTCATGCTGACCCCTTTCGTTTTTATATTTTTTAATGTGTGTGGTTTTATTGTCGGCCATTTTTATTACCATTTGCTTGGCGCAGCATGGCCAAACATGGCTTTTGCGCCAGAAAAAACCGAAACAACCAACCAACCAACCAACCGAACGGTCACAATCAATAACAGCTTGAGAAGCGCCCAAAAAGTCCCAACCAAGGATGATATCGTGACTGCATTACGTCAAAACAATAAATTCAAAAGCTTGTGGTCGGCCATTGATTTCGAGTCGAAGCGTACATTTCCCCACTGGTCCCACGCAATTTCCACCGGCGACTTTTAAAAGAACATTGTTAGTTATTGGAAACATAACTTTCTTCAGTAGGCGGCGATACTTCTCCGAGATAACCGAAAATGAGGCTCCAGAATCCACAAGGGCAGGTACTGGCTCATTGTCGACGATTGCTTCAATGTTGTTTCTGGACATCTTTGCAGCAATAGGAGGATTTTTGTCACTAGCGACCTCACCTCCAAGAAAGGTCGCACCGCCTAGTTTTCCTCATTTCTCCGGCTAGGTAGGTAGGTAGGTATTTTGAGATTTAGTGGCTCAAGAGCCAAACAGGGCTATACTGCGCAAAACAAATGGTAAAAATATGACAAGTACAATTCAGTCATCCAGTTTAAAATTAAAAATACTTATGATAATATGGAAGAAAAATAATGAATAGTAACAGTGTTCTTAAAAACGCAAATTACATTCCAGAAAGGAAATTTTCCCAAAAAAGTCAAAAGATTAAAATATCAATGAAATTTAAAAAGGTGAAAGTGCAACTCTCATAATAAAAATGTACTCTAAATTACGAAAACAAGTGAAAAAAAATCACCGTAACCTTTTTATACGATGATTTTTCAAGTATTTCTTATGAATGGTTGTACTTGAAGGTTCATTGTGAAATTTTTTGGGTCAACCCATTGAACCATACATTTTTGGAGACTTTCTCTAAAAACGGTTTTATTAACCGTGGTGGAATCGGTAGAATGTTCCGGAGAAAGAGGTGTTTCATCAATCGTTTCATGAGGATTATATTCGATTGCAGTATCCGATTCTATTTCGCTATCAGTGTTTTGGTTGGGTTTATCTGTGGACATGGTTTGAAGCTTTGAGTTGGCTTCATCCATTTTATCAGCTGATTTGGAAGAACTAAAATTAGCGACTGGCATAGATTGGGAGACTTGTAGAGGTAAATTCTTCTAGAATTTAGAATTCGATACATTTTCAGAATTTTGCTTGTGGTCTTTTTTTATATTTTTTCTTATATGTTACTGTTTTAAATTTATGAAGGTCCTGTGGTATTTCACTGGATGGAACATTAGAAGTTTCACATTCATGACCAGTTGGTTGAGAAACAATTTTACTATTTAGAGCAACTGGCAATGACGTTACAATAGCGGATTCGAGAGTATTACCCGTAAGTATGTTGTTTCCATTGTTTTGAGTCAGATCAGTTGCAGATGGTTTTTTGATCACAGAAGAGTAGCTAGTACCAGGTACAGGAATTTGAGATTGAACAATTTTACGAGCTTCAGAATAAGAAATTTGTTTTTTTAATTTTTGTACTAATTATTTCTTTTTCTAGTAGCCATGCAGGACAACTCCGAGAAAAGGTACTATGTGCACCTTTGCAATTAAAGCATTTTTCCACAGATGTGCATTCCGTACTATCGTGACCTGCTTCCGCACAGCGGGCGCAAGTTAGAGTCCCGCGGACAGAAGTTCTTGAATGTCCGAACCTTTGGCATTTATAACAACGAAGTGGGTTCGGAATATATGGTCGAACCAACAGGCGCATGTATCCTGCCTTAATATACTCGGGTAATTTGTAAAAACTAAATGTAAGAATCAGAATCTTGGTATTTACGAGCCGGCCATCCCTCCGTATAGAGATATGCCGTACATGGCTAACCCCTTGTCCTTGCAATTCTTTAGTTATTTCTTCTATGGGTACATTGAACACCTCCCCTCAAGAAATAACACCTTTGGAGGAGTTCAATGAAGAATGTGGAGAAACAACAACTGGTATATTTTCCAATGATTTTAATTTCATAATTTGAACAGACTGTTTACGAGATTGTACTTCGACCAGCAAATCGCCAGATCGAAGTTTTTTAGTACTTTTAACTTCACCAATATTGCCAGTTATACCTCTTTCAACAAGAAACGGAGAGACAGAATGAAATGTATCATTAGTAGCAGATGATCTTTTGATAGTGAAAAAGTTTGGAAAATTAGTTACTGTAGGAAAGGTAGAAACATTTTGTTGCCCACTTAAGGGAGCAGGTTTGCGTTTGCCCATACGATACTGATGAAATTTCAAGCCCGACGGCACCGCCCACCACGGAGCCCAACAAGGGAAGGCAGCCACCGGCTCTGGCCAATCCCAGCCTCAGCACTTACCTTAGTGCTGGCCGGAACCTATACGCTCGGAGTCACCCCCGGGGACAGTGACCACCCTTAACGCCAAGCCCAAGGAGTGACCCCTTCGTTTGATCCCTAGCAGACTTACAACTTAAGTTAATAGCTACCGACCGATTAATACACCGGGAACCACAGTGCACCACCCGTCTAATGGGTCGCCACGCACGGCAAACACGTGGGGGTATTTGCTGTCCATGAGAAGCAGGAAGCAAACAGAGCGGCGACAGCTTCTCATGGAGAGTTCCCTCGCCTACTCTCGAGGGAAAGATAAAAAAGGTGACAGCAGAAGAGAGTAAACCTAAAGGAAGTAAAAATCCCTGGGTACCTCGGGATTGGGACACCCGTACTCACCTATAGTAAGTAACCCGTACTCACCTATAGTAAGTGAGCCCCTGAGGGGACTCCGGCTAGGAGATTGACTGGATCTCCTATATAGCGACGGAGATCTGTAGCGGCCTGTCGGCGATCGTCCTAGTGATGGGCTTTTCGACAAACCTCGGACTGCTGGTCGGCTGTATTCATCAAAATAGCGTCCCTCATTCGACGGCGGACGGCCTAAATCTCTCCTATTAGCCCGATATGCCTCAAAAATAGCTTTGCGATCTCGGCAGTATCGAACTACATGGCCAGGGTGGCCACAATGGAAACAGACGGGATCTTATCTTGGATGCTCCAGACATCTGTCTTCCTCTGTGGTTGCAGTGCTTTGGGCGTAGGTCGTCTGGCAACATCAGCATAGGAAGGTTGGCATCTTGGTTTGACATTTGTCCACTCTGGTGTTGTCTGGTGATAAAGGAGCCAAAGCATTTTCCACTTCCTTTTGAACAATGGCTTTAATGCCTTTGTCGTGGAGTTCGGGATCGACTACTGGAGATATGAGGCACTGGACCTCCTCATGCACTATTTGGCGTACTAGTGATACCAGATCCAATTTGTTGGTCAATTGCAGCCATTGTACGACATTTGGAAGCCTTCCAAATTTTTTTCCCCGGAGCCTTGTTTCCTGCATCTCTTCGATCTTTCTACACCATTTAATAAAGTCCTCTGTAGGGGTTATTTCTTTCGTCAGTAGTGCCTGGTAAACATCTTCGGCGACTCCTTTCATCAGATGAGACACTTTTTCTTCTTCTGACATATTTGGTTTGACTTGATGAAATAGCCCCAACACGCTTTGGATGTACGACTGCGTGTTTTCGCCAGATTTTTGAGCTCTATATTTTAGCTCACCTTCTGCCTTCTTTACATAGTGCTGTGTTTCTCCAAATGCCTCTTTTAACATTGATTTAATAACGTCCCAGGAAGTCAATTTTTCTTCTTTATTTTCGAACCATTGTTTCGCTGTACCATCCAGGAAGAAGAACACATTTACGAGACAGGTCATCTCATCCTATCTGTTGAATTGTGATACTCTGTCATATTCCTTAAGCCATTTGTTTGTGTCATGTCCCACTTCTCCTTTAAATACAGATGGATTCCTTTATTACAGCTGTGCTGGTGTCAGGATGACATATTTAGTTTCCTGTTCCACAGGCATTTTCCTTGTCTTTCTGGGTGGTGGGTGATAAAGTCCAAATTTTGCTTCAAAGGCGATTACTACTTCGTAAATCGGTTTCCACGCTGAATGGAATCGTACTGGGCGCCTCCAGCAAAGAATGTCACGTAGATACTTTAGTATAAAACTCAATGACACACACAAGAAGTAGAGTTAAATAAATTTATTAACTAAACTCAGAACCGAGAATACAGTGACTGACAAATCTTCTGCTTTTATACTAGCAGGGAAAGTTATAGAATGCTTGTCTGGAGACAGTAAGAAAAGTCCAGAACATTTGTCTGGTAAACTAAAGAAATGTACAGAATCTTCTGGAATATGAAATAAAGAGAAGCATAAAATCAATTAATTAAATATTTGCACAAACTGTGAATCACGGGATTCGAATTCGCAATCCCTTTATTATGAGATCAGTGCTATGACCATTCGGCCATGGAGAGTCGACTGACTCTTTTCAATGTGGCAATATGAAATTTAATCTTTAAATTATTTTTTATGAGCAGTACTGAAGAACTATAAAGTTAATCATTAAGAATTTTCAAATAATTATTTTCTGTCTCAGTAATTTTAATACTGTATAATTTTTCTATATTCTAAAATTACTGCAACTGAAATTAAAATTGATTAATAATCTACAAAGGGCATAAAATGTGCTGTAGTTAGACTATTAAAGTCTAATTTCGTTCGTTTATTTTTTGCAATGAGAAAACTTCAAACATTTTACCTCATCTACTAAGTATTTTTCAGTACGAACAAGCATACATTGCGGTAGGAATACAACCTGAGACGGTGGATTTATACAAGAATGCGAAATGAAGTAAATTGGCTTCTGAAAGAAATAATATTCTTTTCCAATATTAATAAAAAATTGTGATTAAACAGTGATTGTTGGGGAGATGTACTATGAACATCATAAAATAATATTCCCCTCAGGGGCTCACCTACTATAGGTGAGTACGGGTCTCCCAATCCCGAGGTACCCAGGGATCACTACTCCCTTTATGTTTATTCTCATCTACACCTGCTGCTGTCTGATTATTTCTTCCATCCCTCTACGGCAAGCGAGGGAGCTCTCCATGAGAAGCTGTCGCCGCTCTGTTTGCTTCTTGCTTCTCATGGACAGCCAAAAACCCCACGTGTTTGCCGTGCGTGGCAACCCATTTGACGGGTGGTACATTTTGGTCCCCGATGTATCAATCGGCTGGTATCCCAGTCATTTGGCTGGTCTGCTCAAGGGGATCAAGAGAAGGGGTCCCCTTCTGGGGCTCTGCGTTAAGGGTGGTAGACGTTCCTGGAAGTGGCCCTTAGCGTATAAGTTCTGGCTAGCATCATATCATATCATTTTATAATTTTACCATCTGATTGGCGCAGTATGGCCAAATGTGGCTTTTGCGCCAATAAACCACAAAAACCAACCAACCAATCTGGCTAGCATCAGGGTAAGCGCCGAGGCTGGAGGCAACCAGAGCCGGTGGCTGCCTTCCCTTGTTGGGCTCCGTGGTGGGCGGTGCCGTCGGAGCTTGAATTTTTTTCCCTTTTTGTATGGGTTTTTCAGATACTTTGCCACGTTTTCCTATCACTGAAGATACTAGATTTCTAATTTTACATACACCAAAGACCTTTCATAAAATTTCACCTTTTATAGTTCAAAGATTGATATCTTCATTTATTGGTGATGTCAAATCTACTAAAAAACTTCCGTCTGGGGATCTCCTTATTGAGACCTCATCAAAAACACAGATTACTACGATGCAGAAATTAACAAAACTTGGAGACTTCCCTGTAGAGGTAACTCCTCATAGGACACTGAATTTTTCTCGAGGGGTCATCTCCGATTTAGATCTTTTTGATTGTTCGGAGAATGAACTCATTCAGGAATTACATTCCCAAAAAGTTTGCGCAGCTCATAAAATTAATAATAAAATTTAAACGTAACGCATAAAAATTAAACGTAATGGTTCATTCATTCCAAAAAACATGTCATTCTAACTTTCAGTAGTCCGGAACTTCCAAAATTTATACGTGCTTTCTACGTACAATCCAAAGTTAAACCATATGTACCGAATCCTCTGCGTTGCTTTAAATGTCAGAGATTCGGACATTCGCAGGGAACTTGCCGCGGCAGCCGTCGATGTGCCAAATGCTCAGCTCATGATCATGAAACTTCAGTTTGCAGCTCGCAGACTTTGAAATGTTTAAACTGCTCTGGACCTCACCCTGCTTATTCTCGTGATTGTCCTAAATGGAAGATGGAGAAGGAAATCCAAAGCCTGAAAGTTAAAAGAAATATCTCCTATGCAGAAGCGAGAAAGTTAGTTTTAGACAGGACACCCAAACCTGGCATTTCTTATAGTGGAGCCATGAAATCAACATTAAAATGTACTGGCTCTCAGACAGAGACTATAGACATTATCACTACCTGTTCCTGTAAACATTCTTCTCATGAATCGGTTAAGAGCAATAACTTGCAAAAAACTGAAACATATCGAAATCAAACTTCAGGTTTGACAAAAAATTCTCCGACTATCTCTCAGTCCAAAGATTCTGAATTTTCTTTAGCTCGATTCCCTAAAAAGAAACGCAAGAAAGCAAAATCTCCAAGTGCCAAAAGTTCTGACACTGAAGTCCCTCCTAAACCTCCAGATATCCCTATTACTTCAGATTCTATATTATCAATTTGTCCATCTACATCTGATATCTCTGATGTAGAAATGGATCAACACTTTCCTAATAAATCGCCCCCAGGCGGCCATGCGTAGCTTTTTCAAACATTCCTTTGTTTTGTTTTCATGTCTGGTTTCATTTCGTGGAATTGTCGTGGGTATCGTTCTAAAACCGTCGAAATAAAATCACTTTTAAATGAATACAAGCCTGCCTGTTTTGCCTTACAAGAGACGTATTTAAAACCCTCAATAATTTCCAAAATTAGAGGATACAACTGCGTACGGAAAGATGCAAATACAAATTCAAATGCTAGTGTTTCGGGAGGTGTTTGCATTTTCATTTCCAACCTCTTCCCCAGCACACCAATTATCCTTCATACCTATTTGCAGGCTGTTGCTATTCAAGTCCACGTAAAGAGACTTATAACAGTTTGCTGCATATATCTACCTCCACGTGAAGTGATTTCACAAGAAGAATTAAATTCTTTAATAGATCAACTTCCTTTTCCTTTCATATTGCTTGGTGATTTTAACGGACATAGCATCCTATGGGGAAATGAGAACACTAACTCTCGTGGCCAGCAAATTGAACAATTGATTTATGATCATAATCTCTGTATGTTAAATAGTGATGAAAAGACATATTTTCACGAGCCCACTCGTTCATTTCACTCATTAGACCTTGCTATATGTTCTCCAATATTACTCCCACTTTTAAATTTTTCCGTTGGAACAGATCTTCTCAATAGTGATCATTTTCCAATTTTGATTCACCTTGCTGATATTGTTAGGATGGCACAACGACCATCTGTCTACTTATTCGAACGAGCAGATTGGGACAGCTTTCAGCAGTTGGCCACAATCACTGAGACAATGGTTAATTGTCTGGACATCTCAGAAGCAGTTAAACAAATAAATGAGATCATATTATATGCCGCTGATAATGCAATCCCGAAAAGTTCTACCAGACCTCATAAGCTTTCAAAACCTTGGTGGAATAATGCCTGCCGTAAAGCACAGAAGGCGCAAAGTAAGCGATGGGACATGTTTAGAAGGCGTGCAACAACAGAAAACCTCGTTGCATTCAAATATGCAAAGGCATGTGCTCGCAAAATACGAAGACGTAGTCAGAGAGAATATTGGATTCGATATGTCTCTCGTATTAGATCCAATATTTCTAGTAAAATATTATGAAAGAAAGTAAAGGCTGCCAATGGTATATATCAAGAATTTACCTTTCCTATTTTAAAAAAGAATTCTTTCACATACTCATCGCCACGAGACATTGCAAATATCATTGGTGAAACATTTTGCAAAGTGGCTAGCTCAGAAAGCTATAATCCTACGTTTTTAAAAATAAAGAACTGTGCTGAGCGACAACTAATTAACTTTAAAATACGCCATACCCTTCCATATAACTCTGAATTCGATATGTGTGAGCTGCAAAAGGCACTTACAAAATCTAATAATACCAGCCCGGGACCCAATAAAATTTCATACCACATGCTTCGTCACTTAAGTGTTCCTTCGCTTTACAATATTCTTCGCCTTTATAACAGAATTTGGAATGAGGGAATGTTTCCTTCGCAATGGCAGGAAGCTATTATCATTCCAGTTTTGAAACCAGGGAAAGATCCGACAGATCCTTCAAACTATCGCCCTATTGCACTTACGAGCTGTCTAAGCAAAACATTTGAAAGAATGGTCAATTTCCGACTTATCCATCAACTAGAATTAGAAAAACTCATACCAATACATCAAAGTGGATTTCGCAAAAGTAGATCTACTCTAGACAATATTCTACAGCTGGAGACAGAAATCCGTAATTCATTTGTGCGCAGAAATCATTTGTTCTCGATATTCATAGATATTGAAAAAGCATATGATCAGACATGGCGTTATGGAATACTTCGAACCCTCTTTGAGTTTGGGTTTCGTGGCCAATTACCGCTTTTTATTGAAATTTTTTTTATCTCGCCGTGTTTTTAAGGTCCGTGTTGGATCAACTTTATCAGATTCTTTTATTCAAATGGAAGGCGTTCCTCAGGGTAGCGTATTAAGCGTTACCCTTTTTATCATCCACATTTCAAAAATTCTTTTAATGCTTCCTTCATCAGTTTTAGGCACATTATATGTTGATGATTTACAAATTTCATGCCAGGGATCAAACATGAGACTGATTGAAAGACAACTGCAAACTGCTGTGAATAGTGTTGTCAAATGGTGTGATCAGAATGGATACAAAGTTTCATCAAGTAAAAGTTGTTGCGTCTATTTTTGTAGAAAACGTAGTATTCACCCTGAACCAGAAGTTTATATAAACAACAGAGTTCTCCCTGTGGTCCCAGAAGTTCGTTTTCTCTGGGTAATTTTTGATCGAAAGCTTTCTTTCAATCCTCACATCTCCTTTCTACGAAAGAAATGTGGAAAAATGCTAAATATTCTAAAGGTTCTCTCCAACTTATCTTGGGGAGCTGATAGGACATCATTACTCCGAGTATATGAAGCTCTGATTTTATCTCGTATAGACTACGGGTGTTTAGCATATGGCTCTACCAGCAGTACTGCTTTGAAAAAACTTGATACAATCCATCATTCTGCTCTGAGGATTTGCTCTGGAGCTTTCCGCACATCCACAGTGCAAAGCTTATATGTGATGTGCCATCAACTTCCATTATCTCTGCGTCGCCAGAAATTATCATTGCAATATTATTTTAAAATTTCATCCACACCTAAGCATCCTTTAATTTATACCACTCTCAGTCAATTTTTAGAGCGAATTTATAATGCTCGTCCAACGGCTATCCTTCCTTTTTATGTACGCATGAAAACTTTCATTTCAGGCACACAACTTTCTGAAGTGAGCATATTGTCTAATGACCGTTTTTGCTTTCCTCCCTGGAATACACCATTCATTTCTCATATAAATCCATTCATTGGTTTCAAAAAATCTCATATTGATGGACACTCGCTTCAGCGAATATTCCTTGAGCATCGTGCCCAGTATAACAAATATAAAGCAATCTTTACGGAAGGTTCGAAAACGATGAATCATTTTGGTTTCGGTGTTATTTTAGATAACACTCCTTATAATTATACTCTCCCCAAATACTGCTCAGTGTATACGGCAGAAGCAACTGCTATTTTATGTGCACTGCAAAATATTTCTTCATCTGACTGTCGCAAATTTTGCTTATACACCGACAACATGAGCGTTTTGAAACAATTACAAAATTTTGATTATTCTTGTCATCCGATTGTTGCACAAATCCTGGAGCAACTATCAATACTGGCTAACAGAGACTTCGACATACTTTTCTGCTGGGTACCGAGTTACGTTGGAATCCATGGCAATGAGCTTGCAGATCAAGCTGCAAAATCAGCTTCAGAACCTTTCAATTTCCGTGTTTCCTTTTGTGATGTATCAAGTTATATCAAACGATACATCGATGAAAAGTGGCAAGAAGTTTGGGACACACAGGTTGATAACAAACTACATGCTATCCAACCAAAAATAAATATGTGGTCAGTTTTACCAAACCGATGCGCAGATGTAAAATTAATTCGTCTACGAATCGGACACACAAGATATACCCATAGACATTTGCTATTTGGTGAACGAGCTTCTCATTGTACGAACTGTGGAGTGATCAATTCTATTGCACATATTCCTACTCAATGCCCTAATTTTACTTTTGATCGTTTAACTCACTTTCATTCGCTTATTTTAAATTTACAGGACCTAGTAGGTGAGAAACCTCACTTAAATCTTTTTAACTTTTTAAAAGCCATTGGTTTCTTTCATAGCATTTAAAATTTGAGTTTTATTTTTATTCTTTTGCCAAATCATTATAAAACATAGACCTTCTAAGCTTTTGACGTTTTACAATGTATCCTTGTTTTACTTACACATTTTATACTTCTATGATGGAACTATCTAAATATCCTTGTGAATGGCGCAGCTTGTCCTAAATTGGACCTTGTGCCAGAAAACCGTAACTATACCATACCATACCATAAAATAATATTAGATACATCAAAACCTTTGATACTAATATAGAAAAAAAAATACTCTATATGGCTTGTGAATGACTCATATATGAAAAATAAAATATTAGAGCTGAAAACTAATAAAAATTAATTTATTTTCTATAAATGATAATAATTGTTTTTTCTCATTCCAATAGCACAATTTTGCTAATGGGCCCTTCTCACAGTTATGCATACACACATTTTAGATCCAGAAATTAATAAA